>SJYH01007276.1:20096-36106 GCA_006408735.1 Sylvicapra grimmia | reverse complement strand
GGAGCTTAGCTTTCAGGGTCAGAACTAGTAGGGGGTGCTTGTGACACCACCCTCAAGAAAGTAGCTTTGAGTACACGGAGGAAAGAAAAAAGGGGTTCTGGTATGAAGAATAGGGTGATAACAGGGAACTATATCCAATATCCTGTGATAAACTATAATAGGATTTAAAAAAAAAAGAATAGAGCAATCATGTACCATCTTGGCTTCTGTTGCCTCTCTCATGGGGCAGTCAGTATTGCTGGGCTGTGCAGTGGGGTTGGCACCATTTTATTAAAACAGGCTTTCCCTACTACTTCCTTTAAAATATATTCAAAATAATGGCTTACAATGTGGAAGCTTCAGTATCAGTTTTTTCCAACATGAAAGGCCCTAGCCTTGAATGACAGTCCAGCTGCCAACTTGCCATATCAATGAAAGTAAAAGAACAAGTCTGCCAAATGAACCTCATAAAAAAGATGCCTACATTCCTTTCAGATACCCAGTGGCAGAGACTGAGGGGCAAGCAGAAAGTCAAAAGAATATTTTAATTATTGAGTCTGTAGGCAGCAGGGCCCCAACCCTTAACTCACCCACAGACCTTGGAGACTTTGCCGTTGACATAGCTGATTCTTGATTTGGACTCCAAATTACTATCATGAAAAGCAACACAGGGCAGGTCTGACATGGATGGGCTAATTAATCAGAGGTGCTGGCAGGCGTGGGAGTGCGGTCACTACATTTCTCTCTTTGAACCCTCCTTGCCTTGGAACCAACTCCAGACTCAATGGCATTGTTGGGAAAACAGTCCCAGACTAGAGGAACTTTATTCAGATTAAGGACAACACATTCCTCCCAGTTTGCAATTCTAATTTCATCCTGTCTGAGTTGCATCCATTGCTGCCTCCTCCCACCACACTGGCTATAAAAAGACCATCTCCAGATTGGAATGTCAGGAATGCAGATGTCACTGCACTTGACAAGCTAGTTGTAACGGTGTTGTCATGGATCCCTGTAAGGGGACAGACATAGAGATAGTCAGAGTTCAAGGAGAAAGAGCCCGTGGGGGAAATCTGTGAATTCACAGCTCAGAGAAAAAACAGACCTTAAAAATAAAGGGTAGATCCCGGTTTAGGTGATGTCTCCCGTCTGCCTGGATTAAAGTGGTCTCCAAAGGCCTGGCTGGCCAGAAGGTAATGACCAAGGAATCTTAAGAGTCCAAGGGGTGGCCTGGGTCAACAGATGAAGAAACAGAAGCCCAGCAGGTTGAAGTGACAGTTTCAGGACTACAACCCAGGTCTGCGGATTGCTGTCCTGTGCTTTTCTGCTCAACTGGAAACTTTGGAGCCAGCTGTGGATGGTGCCATGGCTGCAGTAGTAGTTTATATTCAAAGATCACACAGCCTTCTAACTCTTAGGACTTTAGGATGTTGGAGCTGGAAGAGACTGAGATTGTTGAGTCTACCTTCCTCATTTTATGGAGGAGGAAAGGGAGGTGAGGGGAAAGTCACCAGTGCCAGCACTCACTGCCAGTGCCAGAACTGGAACCCAGAGCTCCTGGAACCTGCGGGTTCACATTGCAATAACTGCACAGAGATGAAGCAGAAATCTAAGTTCTCTTTACTCTGAGAGGATCCATCCCTGAAAAGCAAAGTAAGCCCTGGGATGGATCATGGCCGTGGGATAGTCTTGAAGATCTCATCATAAAAGGAGCCACACCTAGTTTCAGGTGTGGCAAAGGAGTAATAGATTCTGTGAGAAATGGGAGTTTCAGGGTCAGGCCTATGAATTTCCCAGAATGTGTGATCCTCATTCACCTGCTCCCTGTTAAGTAGGGGGCTGCTCTGGGGACATTTTAGTCTGGAATCAGCAAACCACAGCTCGCAGGGTACATATGTTCCACCTCCTATTTTTGAAGTAAATTTTCTTGGAACACAGCCATGCCAATCTACTTGTCTTATCCATGACTCCTTTCATATTGCAATAGCAGAGTTGAATAGTTGTGATAGTAAGACTTGCAAAGCCTACAGTGTTTACTATCTGGCCCTTTACAGGAAAAGGTTGCCTCTCCTGCCCTAGAGTTCCATTGTTAGGTGTCTCTGAAGTGGGGGATGTTGATGTTCATGTTCACTGTGGCAGAAGTTTCAGAACAGCATACAGCCTGGACTATCCATCATATGAATGGAGAAACATCTCTCCCTATCTGAAGAGATGAAAAATGTCCATTATTCCCTGAAGTTTAAGGCAAGTTCTGAGCCAATAATGTAATTTTTCAATAAACACTTGGTGCATTTTAAAGTTCTCTTCTGTATGGTTCCCAGAAGACTGGAATTCACTGGCATCGTGAGAAAAGGAAGAATCTAGATTTTATTAATCAATAGGATCTGAGTTATTTCCCTTTAAAATAGGCAGGCACTAGACCATTCTCCTTACGAGGAAGAAAAGACTTAGATTATAATTAAAAGCCAGCTGATCACATGGCCAAACTGAATGGCATTCCTGGTCAGCCCTGTGTCCTGGTGAAACAGGACAAGGAGGTTGTGTTTATGTTGTGCAGAGAGGCCCTCCCTTCCCTTCAGGGGTGGGAACCAGCAAAATTCCTCTGCTCCTCTGAGGACTGTTGGGGATAGGGAGGAGATAAGGTAGACGGGAACCTGAGACACACACTTGTGCTTTCCACATCTGATCTTAGTTTACCTCTCATTCGGCAGCCAGGCCCTACATCTTAAAATTGTTGATTTTGATAATAGTTTGAAGTTCAAAGGATTTTTAGAAAACAATGGATTTTCAATGGATTCAGTTACATTACAAATAGATTTGCTAGATTTATTTTTTAAGTAATGTGAAATTCAATCCATTTCAAAGTTTTATAAATAAATAGTTTCTTTTTTTTCCNGACGGGAACCTGAGACACACACTTGTGCTTTCCACATCTGATCTTAGTTTACCTCTCATTCGGCAGCCAGGCCCTACATCTTAAAATTGTTGATTTTGATAATAGTTTGAAGTTCAAAGGATTTTTAGAAAACAATGGATTTTCAATGGATTCAGTTACATTACAAATAGATTTGCTAGATTTATTTTTTAAGTAATGTGAAATTCAATCCATTTCAAAGTTTTATAAATAAATAGTTTCTTTTTTTTCCCTTTCTTTCCAGATTGTGATTCTGGTCCTTATTCACAAGTGCTTTTGGGAAAAGCTACTTAGGCGTCCCTAAAAAATGAGAAAGCTGTGACCATCCCTTCCCTTTTTACATTTTTGGGCTGGGACCAGAGCATAAGTGGAGGTCCGTAGACCATAAGTGCAGCCTAACCTTCCCCTTTTATTCCTACACTTCCAAACAGCTATCCTTGCCATCCATAGCCACATACACCTGGAACAGTCTGGGGAGTGAAGAGGTCTACTCAAGCCACAGAAATGGACTTGGTACTGTTGAGGGAAAATATTCCAGGTTCCTGGATGAACATGCAGAAGCAGGGTGTGCACACTCTTTTCGTCCTATGGACTCCTTGCTCTGTGGGGAGGGGCACAGCAGCAGCTGGGATGGGGTTCGTGAAGAAGCACGGCATGGGACTGGCTCTGAAGGCTCCATCTTGGGACTCAGATCACAGCAGGGAAGATACTGTGATCTGTGGCTTTTCTCTCTTTTTGCCCCCTTTGCCTCATGCCTGGGATCATCGTGGCTCATCACTGATTTAAACAAGAAGAAGCAAAACATCTGAGCAAGGATGATGATATACTAGGAGGAGACAGCTCCAGAGAGCCTAAATTCTGGAAAGCCTGCCTTAGGTGGAACAATAACAATTGTTTTCCTATCCTAAGAACAGCATGTGGGAAGCCTCCCCTCTGTAGGCAACTAGGCTTCCAACTGAAGCCAGTTCCTGCTGAGCTAAGAACATAAACACCATTAGTTCAGGTCTACAACCCATCCTGGGCAGGACTGAGACCCTCGGGTGGGAATTTCCCAAAGATTCCAGTCTTAACCCTTAACCAAGTTCCTGTTCTGTCCTACAGGTAGAAAGCTCTGTCATGCCTAGTTTTTGTCCTTGCAGATAACAACACCATCTCGGAACTCAGCTCTCTGCATGAGGAGGACAGCAGTTTCCGCCAATCTTACCATCAGATGCGGAACAAGCAGTTCCCTGTGTCTGGGGACTTGGAGAGCAATCCTGACTACTGGTCAGGTGTCATGGGAGGCAGCAGTGGGGCCAGCCGGGGGCCCTCGGCCCTGGAGTATAACAAAGAGGATCGGGAGAGCTTCAGGCACAGGTGAGGATAACTGTGGCAAGGCAGCTCTGGTGCTGGGCATGAGGAGGCAAAAGCTGGGAGGCAGGATGGGTCTGAGGCTGCAGTGATCCGAGAACATCTCTGTCTGCCCTTCTAGGTTATCTTGCCTCATCTCTCTGTGGCTATTGAACACCCCTTTCCCACAAGAATTAAGCAAGGGAACGCTTGGGGCACCGTGTGCAGAAGTAATCAGTCAAGGCTCTTTGAAGAGGGTTCTCTAGACCCCTTAATGAACCCTGTTGACATTTCTCTGCCCTTCTCATACATTTTATCTTGTAACCTCTAAAAGACCCCACCCATCATCTCCCTCATTTTTGATCATCTGTTCTGTGAAAGGTCAAATGCCAATTATGTTATACTGTTGGATTTGATTCTCATAATTCTAAAAGGCAGGTACTATTAATGTCCTCCCAGTTTTAGCTGGGGAAACTGAAACTTTAAAAATTCTAAGGAACATACACAGGGTCATGTGGCCAGTGAATGTGAACGGACAAGATGTGTGTTTGGTTTGGTATGGCCAATGCCCACTGATGGCACCTTCCCCACTCACCTGTCCTTTATATTGAAGGACAGTAGCTACTGCTCTTCTCTCAAAGAACCCACTGCGGGGTCCCTCTGGCCTGCTGCCCCATGAGGTAACTTGCCCTCGGCTCTGAGGAAGGAAAAGGCCTCTCTGTTTATCGCCAAATATTACAGGGCTCCGTGGGCCACATCGCCTATGCCGGCTTTGAGGGTGTGAGAAGTGTGTCAGGAGGCTGCAACCAGAGGTCATATCAAAATGGCCAAAAGAAGGCCCCATGTGTGTTTCAGCACCGTGTAGATCACAAAGTCGTTTTATTCACACAGCCCCTTAATGCTTAACGCTAACTCACCAGATGGACGGACGCCTTGACTTGGCTGTGATTCTGAGGCGTGAGAGGGGCCTGGGGTGATGCCTCCAGCCCGGAGCAGAGCCGTGTCGGGGAGGGAGGCCCCAGCCACGACGGGGTCCTTAGACCCCAGCTCGGGCTCCCTGCCTCGCGCGTCTGGCAGGTCTTGGGTCTTTCAAGGACTGACCAGCGCCTCCTCTGCCCGCAGCCAGCAGCGCTCGAAATCGGAGATGCTCTCCCGGAAGAACTTCGCCGCTGGGGTGCCGGCCGTCTCCATGGATGAGCTCACGGCCTTTGCCGACTCCTACGGCCCGCGGTCCCGCCGGGCTGACGGCAACAAACAGGAGCTGCGAGGCGGGAGCCGCTTCGAGCGCTCGGAGGCGCGGGCGCACGGGGGCCTCTACCAGGACGGCTCGCTGGAGGAGTACTATGGGCCGCGGAGCCGCAGCCGGGAGCCCCTGACCGACGCGGACCGCGGCTGGTCCTACAGCCCCGCGCGCCGGCGGCCGCCGGACGACGCGCACCTGCCGCGCCTGGTGAGCCGCACGCCGGGCACCGCGCCCAAGTACGACCACTCGTTCCGCGGGTCCGGGCTGGAGCGGCAGGTGCGGCCAGAGGGCGCCAGCCGCGGCGGCAGCCTCGAGACGCCGTCGAAGCTGAGCTCACAGCTCGGGCCTCGCAGCGCCTCCTACTACGCCTGGTCGCCGCCGGCCACCTACGAGGCGGGCGCGCCTCCGGGCGACGAGGAGGAGGAGGACACGCCCGACGACACGCTGCCTCCCTACAGCGAGCTCGAGCTCAGCCGGGGCCCGTCCTACCGCGGCCGCGACCTGCCCTACCACAGCAACTCGGAGAAGAAGAGGAAGAAGGAGACACCCGCGAAGAAGACGGTGAGGCCCAGGCGGCCTCCCCGGGGGCCGGTGGGCACGATCGCCAACCGGGGGCCGCGGGGCTGGGGAGGAAGAGGAACAGAGCAGGAGGGCCCTGCCCTAGGTGCGCAGACGCCCGGTGGGGCCCGGGTGGAGAGAGCAGGCCCTCCTGCTTGGGGAATCCGGATGTTAGGCTGGTTTGTCCCCCACCTCCTCCTACTCAGGCAGGACCAGGTGAAGTAACTGGGCTTGGAGCCCAGAGCGTTGAAAAAAAGAAGCAGCAGATATGCAGGCGTAGCAGATTAGCATTAATGGCCAGCTTTAAGAAGCATTTAGCCTCAGGGATTCTAGGGGTTCATTCCCACCACAGGCCTTTAGGTGGGTTTCTGAGGTCTGCATTCTGACGATCTATTCTCTGTGCATGCTTATGTGTGCATTCCTCCCTACCCCCTGCTCCCTTGAGGGTGAGGGTTCAGTCGCTCAGTCGTGTCCGACTCTTTGCGACCCCATGAATCGCAGCACGACAGGCCTCCCTGTCCATCACCAACTCCTGGAGTTCACTCAGACTCACGTCCATAGAGTCAGTGATGCCATCCAGCGATCTCATCCTCTGTCATCCCCTTCTCCTCCTTCCCCCAATCCCTCCCAGCATCCAAAGTCTTCTTCACATGAGGTGGCCAAAGTACTGGAGTTCCAGCTTTAGCATCATTCCTTCCAAAGAACTCCNGAGGTTATTGATATTTCTCCCAGCAATCTTGATTCCAGCTGTGCTTCTTCCCGCCCAGCATTTCTCATGATGTACTCTACACAGAAGTTAAATAAGCAGGGTGACAATATACAGCCTTGACATACTCCTTTTCCTATTTGGAACCCCCTGCTCCCTTTAGGGTGAGGGTTTGTAACTTGCATCAAATGCTGGAAGAGTCCACATTCCAGAGAAGGTCAGTAGCCATTGGTATTTATGAAGGACAACTCACTTCTTTTTTTTCCTTTGACGTTTTATTGAGCGTAAACTGTACTATGCCTGTATATGTGAAGGAAATCTTTCCGTCCCTGCCCGACTCATTTGTCTCTTGTGTAAGTGGCCTTATTTAGACTTGTTTTCCCTCTAAATGCCAAGAGCAGCCCAGTGAATCCTGCAGCCCCCTAATGTGAGCTCTGAACCTCAGAGATTGTTGGGGGACAAATCACAGATCATTGTGGGTTTCCAGGATGCCTCCGTGTTCCAGAAGCCCTCTCCAAGCCTGGGTGCTACTGCCCCCTCCTCAGTTACCCTGCCTCTCTCGTGTTTTGTTTTTCTCATGGTTCCAAGCAGCACATTTGCTTTAGTGTATAATGTGGGGAGAGAACATGAACATAAAAAGGTTCTGGCATGATTATTAATCCCTCCAAAACAAAACCTGCAATGACCCAAGTATTATGAGAAGGAACTTTCAGGTGATGTCAGATTTATGGTGCACCATCCACGCCAACTATTGTGGAACTGTAAACATTTTAGTTATCCTTAAAGGGGTGAGAGGTTTTTCTGTGGTCATGGAACTAAGTTCTATGAGATGTGTGTTGGCTTCAGCACCAATTGAGGCTTTAGGGGCAGTAGTCACAAGCTTAATGAAATGTCCTAAAAGTCAGTGAGAGGCTCTGAACAGGTGTGGATTCTTCCCAGGGAGCCATTTGTTGTGTTTCTTTAATCAGGCTTTTTCTGTTCTTTCCCCAGAGTGACTTTCCAACCAGGATGTCCCTTGTGGTCTGATGTTTGTTTTCAAGACAACTCTCTGAATGACTAGGAATTGGCAACAAAACACGGGAACAAGACACAAATCCAAGAGCCAGCAGGCCCAGGACCTTCTTGGGCCACCGCCTTGGAAGATTTGCTGATCTTTGCTTTGGCAAGGGATGGGGGCAGCCTTTAAGGGAAGCTGATTGCAAACCTCAGTGCCCATCTAACTAGTTTGAGAAACTTATCAAGAAAACTACAGGTGAACACATTCCCACACATGGAGTTTCTCACCCACAGAGTTCATCCTGCCCTGTCTCCTCCCTTAGCCAAACCAGGATTCCTTTTCCATTTCTGAGAGTTAGCTCTGGACTGCTAATCTCCAGATAATGCCTATGCTACCGTCTGCTTTTCCATACCTCCTGCGCTGTGCTTAGAAACAGAACCGATAACTACTATTAGAAGGCCTTCACCCACAGCGGAAGATCGCTTCAGGCAAAATGCACCTTTTAGCCCCATCACTTCCCAGTCACTCGTCAATGACTGTTGTTACACTGAAATCAGGCCTGTGGTGAACTCGGTGACCATGACCTGCCGGACAATCACAGAAATGACTTCAATTTGCTGTTCCTAATGACAGTTCTTGGCTGGCACAAAACAAGAGCTGTCAAAGTGGTATTTCTTTTTCCATTCTGAGAACACGAACTGCTTTTTCTCTTTTGTCATAGCGACGTGAGGCTTGGCCATCAAGGGCTCTTCTCGTCCCCCCCTTTCCGGGACTGTCCACAGGTTGGTGCCACACAGAGCCCCACGGCCCTCTGCACGGGGGGCTGATTAGGTTGTCATCAGGTGCCTTTTGTGTTTAAAATACACATATGAAAGAGAAGAGGGGAAAAAAGAGGAGAGGAGAATAATGCAAAAGAAAGAAAAATGAGAAAGAATCTGAGAAGAAAAGAATGCATGGTCTCACTATGTGTTGAATATGGGCCATTTCCTCCACAGGCTCTGCTGGCTCTTCTGTTTTATACTTCATTTACCATGAGCTGTTCCTGCTCATCCCAGTTTCATCATTCCAGGACACCTGAGTGTGGAGCAGGCATCCCTGGGCCTCATCAGGCTGCCACGCTAGATGCTCTTGGGAGATGAGGGATATTGCTTTCTCAGGAAGGAGCACTTCCTACTCCGTGTGTGCATGCTAAGTCACTTCAGTCGTGTCTGACTCTTTGCCACCCCATAGACTGTAGCCCACCAGGCTCCTCTGTCCATGGGATTCTCTAGGCAAGAATACTGGAGTGGGTTGCCATGCCCTCCTCCAGGGGATCTTCCCAACCCAGGGATCAAACCTGCTTCTCTTACGTCTCCTGCATTGGCAGGTGGGTTCTTTACCACTAGCACCACCTGGGAAGCCCTTTTCTACTCCCACCCCTGCCTAAAGGATAGATTTTGCTTAAATCTCAAATCTAGGACTTTCTGGATAATTTGTATAGATTGGTTAAAAAAAAAAAGGCTACAAACTCTTCCCTTCTCATCAGAGGTGCCATCTATTTCTCAACCCCTTGAATTTGGGATTGGCCATGTGATTTGATTTAGCCAGTGGCCTAATAACAGATATGATAGAAGCAGAAACTTGACAGATTCTTGTGCATGAGGAAATTTGTCCTCTCTTACTGCTTTTGGGAACCTTGCATCACCACCAGGTAAATTAGCCTGGCTGGCCTGCTGTGTGATGAAAGGGCCCAGTTACCCCCATCACTCTAACTGGCAGCCTATTAACTCTCAGCTGATTGCAAACATGAGTGATCCCAGCCAAAACCAAAAGAAAAATTACCTAGCTGAGCCCAGCCCAAATTGCTGATTTCTACCCAAGGCATGAGAAGATGGTCCACTCTTTACATGTTCATTTTTCTTCAAGGAAAAAGCTGACTTTTTTTTTTTTTTTTTAGTATGAATATTTAACCCCCAAAACCCTGACTCTGTCTAACCTTGGGTGAGTGCAGGTCTCTACTTTTTTAGACAGACTTCTGTCAAAACTTTTCACCCCACACTCTTACAGTGGGACACTTGGTTAGGTCCAATCACTGGTAGACAATGTTGCTTGGGCTCTGTATCCCTCTACTTCAGCAGGCTCCATCCTCTGTCTGTGGATCCATGGACAACTGCTGAAGAAAGTTTCTTCCTCGGCATCTCTTTGGTCTTCTCCGGAACCATCTAACTGGGGCTAGGCCCTTTTCTCAGAGTACCATTGCACTGATGTCCATTTAATTCATGGCATTTCCAAACCAGTTCTCTGTGTGCAGTGAAATCAGTGGCTGGGTGAGGGTCAGAAGGATGAGTTGATATCATTGCTGTGGGTAGAATTGGCCTGCCAAAGCACTTCATAATGGCCTTGGCCTGTAGGAGTTGAACCAGGAGGACAATTCAGTCCACTGCTGGCACTTCCGAGGGCTGGAAGACACAAGCCATAACCCTGGTGCTGAGTTTTTAGACTTGCTAGTGTCCTTGTCGTCTGAAAGCCTAGGTCTCATCTGTCTGTTTGGGCCCCATTTCCACTGGAAAAAAGATGATTAAAACACCAATTCTTAGTCACCAGCTTTGGATTTTAAATTGCTCAGGCAATTCTGGAGAATCTTGGATAGCTGAAGTAGTTATTTCTTTATACTGAGCACTGTGTCAGGCTATTCACCACCAAAGAGCCCCATAGCACCAGCTGCAGAGACCAAACATACTGCTTTCATTAGCCAGGGGCATGTATGATTTTGGTGAAGGGAAAGAGAAAGAATTATTAAAATCTGAAACCTGAAGGCAACAAAACTACCGACAGACAATAAAAAATACAAAGAGGATAACAGACTACTGAAATAACCTGGGTACATGGGACCAGGTTGTCCTCGGAAGTGGTGCATAAATCACTCAGACCTCCAAGTTTCTGGTCAAGAGAGAAAACCGTCATTTCTGGGTATGTGGACAGGAGATAAGTCTGATCGGACAAGTAAAGGCAAAGCTGACCATCCTCAGCACCCTGGCTTTTCTCAGCACATCCTTCTGTTTCTTTTCCCCTGACTCGTCCTGTGTAGCTAACATGCTTACACGTTAGCTTCCTTCCTTTATTTTACTGGGGGTAAAAGATTAGGCTTGTGTAAGACAAGATCTCTGTCCATGCATGCGTGCATGCTCAGTCACTCAGGTCCAACTCTTTGCAACCTTATGGATTGTAGCCCGCCAGGCTCCTCTGCCCTTGGGATTTCCCAGGAAAGAATACTGAAGTGGGTCACCATTTCCTCCTCCAGGGGATCTTCCTGACCCAGCGACTGAGCCTCATCTCCTGTGTCTCCTGCTTTGGCAGTTGGATTCTTTACCACTGAGCCACCCGGAAAGCCCACTCTGTCCATGGGGACCCTGCAACTGAATAGAGGAAACAAGAAATGCCCAAGAAAGAATTGGGAGATTTTATACATATAATATGAAATACTGCTATGGATAAATTACAACAAACCCAGAGAATTAAAGTTTTTTTTATTTAAATGGCTATATTTTGATATCTAAGTGTTGTGTGTATTTGTCCATCCATCCTGTTTAAAGACATGCTCAGTGATCTGAAAAGCCAGTATTAAAAAATCTGAGCTGAAAGAGGTGAGTTAGAATGGGGAGGGGTGAGAGGCAGAGGGCTGAGTAGGATGATGGAGGAGCGTGTTTGCCTGTGAGTCACAGCTGAGTCAGGGACGTGCTGGATGAGGGCGCAAGGAGGCAGGTGGCAGGTAGATGAACTTCTCTAGGCCATGCAGACTCATGAGGAAGCTGGGAGCATTTGCCACGGACCTGGTGCTCATGGGGTGCTCTCCATATGCTCCTCTGGGGGTTTAGCTCTGCGGCCATGAAGTGCTGCTGCCCACCTTCACTCACACAGGGACCATCTTGCAGAGATGATCGTTCTCCCATCTCCCTTCCCACACCAGGCAGACTGTGCAAACTGGGCATGGGAAATGGCTGCCACTCTAGCCTAAGGAACACCTGGACCTAGCCACATCTGTAAATACTTCTAAATAGTTTGAAAGACTTCATACAGGTAATCCAGTCAGACCTTAGGCAGCCTTTGAGAGAGGCTGAGGTCACTGATTGCGTTGTAACCCACCCCCTCGTTTCTTTATGGATAGAGAAATAAACCACTGCTGCCATTAGTGAAGTCAAAAACCTAATTGAGTCTTTTCTTTTGGATTAGCATTTTCCCAAATTGTCTAGCCATATAAGTTACCTGATTGCTGTTAAAATTGTATTGTTGGGCCCTGCCCAGGAGATTGATAGGATGGGTCTGGAGCTAGGATTTGTACTTTTAACATGTATTTCAGGAGAGTCCTGTGATCACATGTATTTGGAAAATCTTACACTAGATCATACCTCATCATGTGCCCCAAACACTTAGTCCTGAGAGTTCCGTGGGCTTCGAATATTTTTCTTCAGATGTCCTGGTGAGGTCGCTCCTACTCCTTGGGCCTGAAAGTGGTGAAGCCCCCAGCAGTCTCACTAGGATGGTGGTGACTGGCTTACCAGGGTCCAGGGGTAGGAGAACTGTGCAAGGCAGAGGGAAAGGATGGCTGGGAGCCCACCCTAGGAGGCTGCTCCCAAGGCTTCCAGTCCTGCAATAGAGATCCTGTTGTGACGATTTCAGATCTGACAAGAATTGCAGGTAATTTTCTCATTCCTCTGATGTCATTCTGAGCAAAAGTTAGATCATGAATAGAAATAAACAACACCTTTGGGGGAACGGCAAAAATAAATCATTTTTTGAAACATTCAAATCACAGCCTGACTGGTCAACACCTACTTCCTCTTTAAGACCCAAATTGAATGAGCAAAAATAATAAAAATCTGTGTTACATATCCTTCCAACATCAGATTTAAATGCTGCCACAATCTTACAGGGTTTTGAAATTGATTTATAGAATGTAGAGATCTAAATTCACCAAAATGGGGGCCAGGTACTTAAAAAAAGTGCCTAGATTTTTCCTGCCCAGATCCTTCCTCCTTTTCACCTGGGAAATTGTTCAATGAAGCTCCGAGTAAAGGACTTTTAATGTGAGGATGGAGCAAGGATAGTGTGAGCTGCTTTAAGAGGGTGATAAGAATAAAGTCTGTATTATTTTTATGGTGTATTACTGTTTACAAAACACTTTCACATGCATTATCTCATTTGATTCTCTCACAGTGACCTTTATGATAAAGGCAGGGTGGATGTGCTGATCCCATCAAACAAAAGGTAAAATTGAAACTGACAAAGGCTAAGTGATGTGCCTATTGTCAAATGACTTTTTAAATCATAGAGCCAGGCCTTCTGACTATCTCTCAAGGGTTCTTTCCAATTCCTACAATACTTGTGGGACTGGAATCAGCCCAACATCTGGGAGAAGAGTCCTGGCAGTGATGCTCACTCATGACATCACTGGAATGAACCTGTGGAGACAAGCACTGTGGGTTCTTCATCTTGCCAAGCATCAGTCCTCAAATGCTGCTGTGAGAGGAAGTCAGTTCTATTCAAGGAGGCTTTCATTAGCCATGCTGGGAGTTGAGAAAAGCTTTTGATAAAAATGTGCTTTTGATTTTAGAATCCTTCCTGAGAAGGCATTTCTGAGCCAAATTAACAAATTCCTGTAGACTCAGAATTCTGAAGCTTGGGGTGACCTGCCTGGAATGACCAATCTGGCATCTTCACTGCATTTGGTGATTTTAGATAGAACTGAGAGTGGCCGGATATAGAGGGAGCCATTCGGCAGTTGAGTTAAAAGTTTTATTTCTTGGTGAGGCTGGATACAGGTCCGTGTAGTCTGGCCCATTTCTTTGGGGAAGGCTAAAAGAGATACAGATAGCTTGTCTCTTACCTTGGCTTCCAAAAATGTCACTCTATATTAACAAATGTATTAAGCACTATTCAGTGAGAATTTTCTTTGTGGGAATAAAGGAAAAGGGAACAGAAGGAACCGCAGGCCAAGAAAGGTGGGAAAGTGGCTTCACGGTAGTTGCCTACCCAGTTGTTTTGTGCCTTGTCTGTGGCATCAAAATGGAAATGTTTGTATCACTGTTGCCCATGACTTTTTTTCGGTATCAGACATTTAAAGTGAATTTGGTTGTAATGTTTAAATAAAGCATTGTTACCTACATTGGTTATCAAGAACTCATGATTTATCCTAACTATGTTTCATCATGATCTGTCATTAAATGATCTGAATAGACAAAAAAAAAAATCATACAATCCATGACCTCCTCAGATTTTAACTACTGTAATGGAGAATGAATACTGTGGGACTAGAGGCAAGTGCTGACCAAGTGTAGTGTATGTTTTTAGAGATTTTAATAAGCTTTCTGTGGCCACTCTTACCACTCTGCACAGACGTGAGGAGGAGGACAGATGATGGGACAATGGGAGGGTTCTTAGTTCATTTTCAAAAAGGGTCCAAGCATTTGCTGCTAGGAATGGCATTTGGGGAAGGGAAGAAGGAAACTGTCTTGGGAAGATTAAATTCTGAGGAGACTTGGAAAATTCCACAGCATCATAATTTAGAGACGGCAACTTAAAACCTTTGTTAGCAGAGTGAAAGTTGAGAGTTAGTCGCTCAGTCAGGTCCAACTCTTTGTGACCCCAGGGACTGTAGCCCGCCTGGCTCCTCTGCCCATGGAATTCTCCAGGCAAGAATACTGGAATGGGTTGCCATTCCCTTTCTCCATGGGATCTTCCCAAACCAGTGATTGAACCACGGTCTCCTGCATTGTAGGCAGGTGTTTTTTTTTTTTTTTTTTTTAACCAGCTGAGCCACCAAGGAAGCCCTTTGTTAGCAAAATAAGTGATAATTACCCCCAGAGAACTCTTACCCTCTCTTCTTGGCCAGGCCCTCTCAAAGGAGTTCTAGACTTTACGGTCCTGGTTGAATGAAAATTCTGTCCTTGCTTAAAGCATCTGGACTCAATTTTCTTCTTTTAATAGTTAACTAAAAACGTTTATATGTAGATTTAACTTAAAGATAGACACTAAAACAGTTTAACTCTGATTACCTCCTTTGAACTTTCTGCTATTTTATCCATTTTTAAATTTCTATCTTACCTTTCAGCTTTAAAATATGGTATTTGACTTATTGTTTGTTTAGAATGACCTACACCTTTTCTTTCTACATTTCAGATCTGCTTTTGAAATCTCCCTTCTTTCTTTTCTTTTTGTATTTGTTTGTTTTTAATTTTTACTGGAGTATAGTTGATTTACAATATTGTTTGCTGCAGCAAATTGCCTCAGTTATACATATACATATACCTACTCTTTTTTTCAAGATTCTTTCCCATATAGGCCATTACAAAGTATTGAGTAGAGTTCCCTGTGCTATACAGTAGGTCCTTATTAGTTACCTATTTTATATATAGTAGTATGTATATGTCGGTCTCCATCTCCCATTTATCCCTCTGCCCCTATATCCCCTGGTAACCATAAATATTTTTTATATATCTGTGACTCTACTTCTGTTTTGTAAATAAGTTCATTTATACTCCTTTTTTGGAGACGGCAATGGTACCCCACTCCAGTACTCTTGCCTGGAAAATCCCATGGACGGAGGAGCCTGGTGGGCTGCAGTCCATGGGGTCGCGAAGAGTCTGACACGACTGAGCGACTTCACTTTCACTTTTCGCTTTCATGCATTGGAGAAGGAAATGACAACCCACTCCAGTGTTCTTGTCTGGAGAATCTCAGGGATGGGGGAGCCTGGTGGGCTGCCGTCTATGGGGTCGCACAGAGTCGGACACGACTGAAGTGACTTAGCAGCAGCAGTAGCAGCATACTCCTTTTTAAGATCCCACATATAAGCAATATTATATAATATTTGTCTCTGTCTTAATTCATTCAGTATGACAATTTCTAGGTCCATCCACGTTGCTGCGAATAGCATTATTTCCTTCTTTTCTCTGACTGAGTAGTATTCCATTGTATATAGGTACTACATCTTTATCCATTCCTCTGTTGATGGACATTTAATTGCTTCCGTGTCTTGGCTATTGGAAATGGTGCTGCAAGGAATATTGGGGTGCATGCATCTTGTTGAATTACGGTTTTCTCCAGGTATATATCTAGGCATTTCTGGGTCATATGGTAGTTTCACTTTTATTTTTTTAAGGAGCCTCCATACTGTTCTCCATAGTGGCTATGACAGTTTATGTTCCCAACGATAGTGTAAGAGTCTTCCCCCTTCTTTCTGAAGAAAGTTTTCTTTAGTAATGGTCTACTGATAGGATATTCTGTCAGTTTCTATTCATTTAAAAAAAAA
>SJYH01007275.1:9895-26352 GCA_006408735.1 Sylvicapra grimmia | reverse complement strand
GCCCACCAGGCTCCCCCGTCCCTGGGATTCTCCAGGCAAGAACACTGGAGTGGGCTGCCATTTCCTTCTCCAATGCATGAAAGTGAAAAGTGAAAGGGAAGTCGCTCAGTGTCCGACTCTTAGTGACCCCATGCAGTGCAGCCCACCAGGCTCCTCCGTCCATGGGATTTTCCAGGCAAGAGTACTGGAGTGGGGTGCCATTTCCTTCTCCATGAACCACGCTGGGAGGAATCAACCCCTCAGACTGGACACAATCCACGCGCTCCTGCTGATCAGGAAAGAAACAGCTCGAGGGTAAAGATTGCAGGGGCTCCTCAGAAACCCAGCCTGCTCCCGGCCAGGCCGGCATGCCTGGGAGAGGCTTCCCTCCCGAGGTGACCGTGACCTTGGAAGCTGCAGGCTCTGCAATGCCTCTGGGCGGCCCTGCTCACTGTCCTGGCCGCTCCCCCCACCCCAACCCCCAGGGCCACAGGAGCCTCCGGACCCACTTGGCAGACACGGCAGGTCACACGAGCCCCCCCCGGGGAGGGTGGCCAGACACCCAGCTCCTGTCCCGCTGCCCCGCTGGCTTCTGCCACCCTCCAACGCAGGCCCTGACCTTTCCCTCCGCGTTTCAGCTCTCCAGCTCAGCCCTGTGCCTGGCGTGCGGGGGGCCCCCCGACTCTGCAAAACGGCTTTTATAACAGAGCGGTCAGCTGTTCAGAGCCGCGCAGAGAGGAAACAAGCCTGGGGCTGCCCGAGACGGCTGAGCTCCAGGAGCCGTGCCCGCCGGTGGCGGCGGCCCGTGAGTTACTCAGGAGGTCCCTGCCGGTGGAGCTCCGCTCCCCGGCCTCAGGACCGGCCGGCCCCTCCCTCGGTGCCCCCCACCCCGGTCCTCCAGGATGCAGTGATGGTTAATTAGTCACAGTTGGCGCGGCGCCCTCGGAGCACCAGCGATGATAACCGTGCAAGGAGACGCTGGCATAATCGGCGCTCCGGTCTAATTCAAGAAAATGGATTTGACTTTGGGTGACAGCACGCCAATTCCAAGAGGGTTTCAAGCTCCGCAGATGTCTCTTCTGCGTGCGGCCCAACCACAGCCCCCACGCCTCCAGTTTCCCCCCTGGAGTTTTCTGAGCCGGACAGAGTCAGAGCTGAGCGGTCAGACTCGGGATTCGCACCCTGAGTCACCGGTGGACAGGGCCACACCCCCCAGCCCAGCCTTCCCCAGGGACAATGTCTCAGAGCTGGAGCCCACGCCTGCCGGGCGCTGAAGGGGACCCTCGTCCTGTCTCAGATCCCCTGGGGGTCCCGTCAGTCCAGCATCCTCAGACAACGTCGTGGGAACAGAAGCTTCCCGTCCACTCCTGCTCCCTGGAAGCTTCTGTTCCCTGAGGAGCCCAACTGCCTCACCCCAGAAAGAGAGATTTCCCCAGAGGTGGTTTTCCAGCTGGCAGCCCCGGGCACGGACCACCTGGGGCCCTGACCACTCCAGCCTTAGAGGAGCCTCGGCAGTGGGGAAGGACTGAGTCTTTTCCAACAAAGCATTGTTTGTTTTTAATCATTGAATTAACTGCCGCATACTGGCGCCCCACCCTGCGCTCCGGGGCATGGTGGGCGCTCAGAGCCTGCTTTCTTGGTGAGCATCTGGCCTGGCCNGTGGGGAAGGACTGAGTCTTTTCCAACAAAGCATTGTTTGTTTTTAATCATTGAATTAACTGCCGCATACTGGCGCCCCACCCTGCGCTCCGGGGCATGGTGGGCGCTCAGAGCCTGCTTTCTTGGTGAGCATCTGGCCTGGCCGTGGCCCGGCCTCACCCGAAGCCAAGGAGGCCGGCCTGCCCACGGAGTGCAGCCACGGGGCAGCCTGCTCTGAGCTCCCTGGGGCCGGCGGGTCAGGGTGGGGGGTTCTTGGGGCCCCCAGGGGAGCCAGGCTCGCTTCGGCGCAGTGGAAGGAGGCCGGGGAATCTTGAGCACACAACCAGAGGTGCGAGGAACCTCCAGCCTGGACGGACGCAGACGCTTGCCCTCCTAACCCTCCGCCAGCCGGCTGTGCTGGGGGCTTGTCTTCTTGTCTTTACTTTGAACCAGCCGGGCCAGGACAGGCTTCTTAAGACTGTCTCCCCTGCAGCATCCAGCCCTGAGCCAGCGGAGCCACAGTGTCCAGAGGTGGGCCTGTCCCCCTCCCCTACGCGGGCGGCTGGCAGCCAGCTCACCTCCCTGACCCTCGGAATTTTCCTGGAAGGGGAGTGTATTGTCCAACGGGGGACCTGGTCGGTGGGTCCCTGGCTGCCCTGAAGGGGAGAGGAGCCCTTGCTCCATCCAGAGGCAGTTGGCTGTGTCCACTGTGAGATGGGGGGCGCAGATCTGGACAGCGAGACAGGCCTTGTGGGCTAGGCAGACTGCCTGGAGAAGGAGGCCAGGACAGGGGCAGTGCCCAGGAGGACTCACGCCGGGGCTCAGCGGGGACCCCGGGGCTCCAGGAAAGGCCCGGGAGAGCCTGACAAGAGGACTCGGGGCCATCAGAGCGGGTGGGCGGCTGCTGGTGGTCACACGGTGCCCAGAGGGAGGCCCCCAGGGGAGCCGAGGACCCAGGTGGACAGCAGCGGAGGTCTCGATGGGGGTTCAGAGGAGGGACCAGGGACACCAGGAACCCGGCCTGCAAGCTGGGTCAGAGGGCGAGGCGAGCCAGGCTGCCTCCAAGGACAGGTGGATCTCTGTCACTAACTCATTGTGACCCCGTGGACTGTAGCCCGCCAGGCTCCTCTGTCCATGGGNCTGAGCGGTCAGACTCGGGATTCGCACCCTGAGTCACCGGTGGACAGGGCCACACCCCCCAGCCCAGCCTTCCCCAGGGACAATGTCTCAGAGCTGGAGCCCACGCCTGCCGGGCGCTGAAGGGGACCCTCGTCCTGTCTCAGATCCCCTGGGGGTCCCGTCAGTCCAGCATCCTCAGACAACGTCGTGGGAACAGAAGCTTCCCGTCCACTCCTGCTCCCTGGAAGCTTCTGTTCCCTGAGGAGCCCAACTGCCTCACCCCAGAAAGAGAGATTTCCCCAGAGGTGGTTTTCCAGCTGGCAGCCCCGGGCACGGACCACCTGGGGCCCTGACCACTCCAGCCTTAGAGGAGCCTCGGCAGTGGGGAAGGACTGAGTCTTTTCCAACAAAGCATTGTTTGTTTTTAATCATTGAATTAACTGCCGCATACTGGCGCCCCACCCTGCGCTCCGGGGCATGGTGGGCGCTCAGAGCCTGCTTTCTTGGTGAGCATCTGGCCTGGCCGTGGCCCGGCCTCACCCGAAGCCAAGGAGGCCGGCCTGCCCACGGAGTGCAGCCACGGGGCAGCCTGCTCTGAGCTCCCTGGGGCCGGCGGGTCAGGGTGGGGGGTTCTTGGGGCCCCCAGGGGAGCCAGGCTCGCTTCGGCGCAGTGGAAGGAGGCCGGGGAATCTTGAGCACACAACCAGAGGTGCGAGGAACCTCCAGCCTGGACGGACGCAGACGCTTGCCCTCCTAACCCTCCGCCAGCCGGCTGTGCTGGGGGCTTGTCTTCTTGTCTTTACTTTGAACCAGCCGGGCCAGGACAGGCTTCTTAAGACTGTCTCCCCTGCAGCATCCAGCCCTGAGCCAGCGGAGCCACAGTGTCCAGAGGTGGGCCTGTCCCCCTCCCCTACGCGGGCGGCTGGCAGCCAGCTCACCTCCCTGACCCTCGGAATTTTCCTGGAAGGGGAGTGTATTGTCCAACGGGGGACCTGGTCGGTGGGTCCCTGGCTGCCCTGAAGGGGAGAGGAGCCCCTGCTCCATCCAGAGGCAGTTGGCTGTGTCCGCTGTGAGATGGGGGGCGCAGATCTGGACAGCGAGACAGGCCTTGTGGGCTAGGCAGACTGCCTGGAGAAGGAGGCCAGGACAGGGGCAGTGCCCAGGAAGACTCACGCCGGGGCTCAGCGGGGACCCCGGGGCTCCAGGAAAGGCCCGGGAGAGCCTGACAAGAGGACTCGGGGCCATCAGAGCGGGTGGGCGGCTGCTGGTGGTCACACGGTGCCCAGAGGGAGGCCCCCAGGGGAGCCGAGGACCCAGGTGGACAGCAGCGGAGGTCTCAATGGGGGTTCAGAGGAGGGACCAGGGACACCAGGAACCCGGCCTGCAAGCTGGGTCAGAGGGCGAGGCAAGCCAGGCTGCCTCCAAGGACGGGTGGATCTCTGTCACTAATTCATTGTGACCCCGTGGACTGTAGCCCGCCAGGCTCCTCTTTCCATGGGATTCTCCAGGCAAGAATACTGGAGTGGGTTGCCATTTCCTTCTCCAGGGGATCTTCCCAGCCCAGGGATCGAACCCCTGTCTCCTATGTCTCCTGCGCTGCAGGCAGATTCCTTACCCACTGAGCGATCAGGAAAGACAGGTAAGACTGGGACAAGAACTGGCCTCTGGTGGCGGGGGGGGGAGCATAGTCCCAGACAAGTGTCTCCCCAGCTGTCCAAAGGCCCAGCGGCCTGCCCAGCCCGCAGATCACCCACAACCTCAAAGGAAGCACAGAGCTGGGCCCTCCATCGACAGTGTCTCCCTGGCCAGCTACGACAGACCCGAGCGGGGCCCAGGGGCTGTGGCCCGAAGCTGCGAAGGACGAATGTCCAGACCCGGGGTTACAGCCAGGGTGGACTCTAGCCCCAGAGGACCCTTGGCCCGGCGGAGCAGTTGGGTCCAGCATCTGGGGGAAGGCGTTCCTGGCACCTCGTGGGGGGCAAGCACGCTTTAGACACCCCGCAAGGCCCCAGGCAGCCCTGACGACAGTCACCTGACCCCAAACGCCGCACGTGCAGTGAAGGGCCCGTGACGCCCAGGAGGCTCCCGCCAAGGCACGGCCCCACCAGCGGGCGGCCCTGCGCCAGGGGCTAAACCAACAGCCCCACCGGCGGGCGGCCCTGCGCCAGGGGCTAAACCAACAGCCCCACCGGCGGGCGGCCCTGCGCCAGGGGCCGGACCAACAGTCCCAGCCTTTCGGGCACTGGAGACCAGTTTCGTGGAAATGAATTTTCCCACAGACCAGGGTTGGGGGTGCTGTGGGGTGATTCTATCCTGCATTTTATTTCTGTTATTATCACGCCAGCTCCACCTCAGACCACCAGGCGTTACATCTCGGAGGCGGGACCCCTGGCCTAGACGGTCTCTACAGCTCTGCTGGGATTCCCGTCCTGCATGCGTCTCCCGTGTGGAGACTGAGGCCCACGGAGAATGGAAGGGGGCCGCCGGCCCAGGCTGGCCATCTGGAGGCGCCCTCACAGGGCTCCCGTGGGCTGAGCCCTCAGACGCGCCCGGAAAGTCATGGACGTCCTCCGTTATGTTAAGCACCACCCTGTCTGCCATGAGACACCACACAGAAGCCCACGTGCCAACCACACTCATGCCCGTATGAACACACTGCACACACGCACACAGGCCCACGTGCCCACATACAACACGCATGCACACATAGGCCCACGTGTCCAACAACACACAGGCCCACATGCACGCACACACACACGCACACAGGCCCACGTGTGCACGGGCAAAGCACACACGTCCACGCACCCAAGCGGCTTCACTGAAAGGGTTGCTCCTGTTTCCTGCCAGCCCCCCCGCCGCCAGCTCGTGCAGCCTCCAGGAGAGCAGCGAGTGGGTTAAGACGTCTTGACGGGATCTGAAGCGGCCCGCCCCACGCCCCACGCGCCCGCGTCTGGCCCTGAGCTCTGCGCACTTTCGTATTCCGTGCACTCTGCTCCCCGCTCACCCCCGTCCTACAGCCTCGCATTGCCTGCTCTTCATCCCCAGTATCACTGCCCACATCCTCGGTGAGCTACTGTGGCAGCCACGGCCCGCCCGAGGCTGGAGCTTCTCAGGCGTGAACGTGAAGGACAGAGCGGGGTCTAAGCCCAGACCGGAGGCGGCCAGGGCCCCGGCGCTTTCACCACGGCGGGAAAGCCTCCCGCCGCCCACTCCGAAAAAAACCCACGCTGATTCTGCTTGATCTCAGGTAGCGATTTTGTTCAAAGCCTCCTTTCTTATCCTATTTGCTCTTCAGGCATCTTCTCCCAACGTGATCACTTCACAGCCACGGATCGCAGGACCTGCCGGGATGTACACGGCCCATCCCTCTGCCACAGAGCGGCCTCAGGCAGAGCCCGCGGGCCAGGGCAGGCCCGGCGCACAGGGGCCACGGGTCCTGCCCCAACCTCTACCCGAGAGCCGGCGGGGCCTCCTGAGTCTGACCCGTTTTCACCTTCTGCTGAGAACCACAACACTGGCCAGGTCTGGTCTGTCTGCTCACGCAGGGGCCAGCCAGGAGCTGTTCAGTCGCTCAGTCATGTCTGACTCTTCGCGACCCCAGGGACTGCAGCATGCCAGGCTTCCCTATCCTTCACCATCTCCTGAAGTTTGCTCAAATTCATGTCCATTGACTTGGTGAGGCCATCAAACCACCTCATCCTCTGTTGCCCCCTTCTCCTCCTGCCCTCAACCTTCCCCAGCATCAGGGTCTTTCCCAGTGAGTCAGCTCTTTGCATCAGGTGGCCAAAGCATCAGTCCTTCCAGGGACTATCCAGGGAGTGTCTCCTTTAGAACCCAGCCTGAAAGCAGCAGAAGTTTTAGGAGGAGGAGCACAGCAGGAACGCCGGTGGGCCCCGGAGTTCATCTAAGGGTCCGAGCCTGGGGCCCCGAGCGCTCGGCTCCCAGGAGGCACCCCCACCCGGTCAGTGCCCTGCCCCCGCTCCCCGCAACATCAGCACGCAGCCTTCACTCCAGGCTCGCTGTTCCTCCTCCTCTGAGCTCAGAAGGAAAAGACCTTCCAAATATGAATTATGTATTGAAAACCCAGGCAGAGCAATCACGGGCAATAAATAATTCCAAGCTACAGACACATTAGTTAGCTGTACAATCCACTTACAGGCTCAAGCAGCCATCTCATTAATAACAGGCAGAAGCAGAGGCTCAGCTGGCACGGAACTTGGGCAGGGCTGGCGGGTCGCTGGCCGGACCGCTGCTGCGTGGTCCCTGGGGTGCCAGCTGGTCAGGAGCTCTGGCTCAGGGCAAAGGGGCCAGGGGGCACTCTGCAGTGTCTAGACTCAGGAGGAAGGACGATTACAGAAACTCTGCTCCGTTGAACAGCAAGGCCGTCCGGTTTCTGAAGCTGGGCTTGCCTCACGTCGTCTGACGCGCAGTCTTGCGGGTCGCAGGGCTTCTATGCGGCTCTAGAACTTCCTTAATGAGCAGATCAGAGCTCTATTGAAATTAGCAGGCAAGTGATTGGCGGTTCAGTGGACATCTTTTTGCGTCATTTTCCAAACTCCGTCCTTTTTTAAATTGAGGTGTGGACATGAACTTGGGCAAACTCCGGGAGGCAGCGGGGGACAGAGAGGCCTGGCGTGCTTCAGTCCACGGGTCGCAGGGGCGGACACGGCTGAGCGACTGAACAGCAGTCGGCTTACAGTGTTGTGTTATTTCTGCTGCACAGAAAAGTGATTCGGTCACATACATACAGTTGGAATCTTTCCACGTTCTTTTCCATCACGGCTTATCACAGGACGTTGAACATAGCTCCCTGGGCTATACAGTGAAAGAAAGAAAGTGAAGTCACTCAGTCGTGTCCGACTCTTTGCAACCCCACGGACTGCAGCTACCAGGCTCCTCTATCCACGGGGTTTTCCAGGCAAGGGCACTGGAGCAGGTTGCCATTTCCGTAGGACCTTGTTTTTTATCCAGCCTATAGATAATAGTTCGCATCTGCTGGACTCAGCCTCCCGATCCAGACTCCCCAACCCCTCCCGCTGGGCACCCACGCGTGTCTCCTCTGCGTCTGCGAGTCTGTTTCTGTTTTGTAGGTAAAGTCACTTGGGTCCTGCTTTAGATTCCCCTCGGCAGTGATGTTATATGATGCTTGCAGTGAAGAGTATCTGATATTCTTAAGTGCATCTCAGGCTGTTCTGCTTTCTAAGCTATCCTCGCTATTATCTCGGTAAACTTGTGCTCACACAGACTTTGCAGTGTCTTGGAAAATTATTTGCTAAGCAGAGGTCCACCTTGATCCAGAACCCACTTAAAGAATCCCAGATCAGCAGGCGTGTCCTTGCTGGTGGTGAACATTGGCTGGTGGCTGTGGGCGGCCTGGCTCCTTGCTGTGGTTCAAGGCTGGCTGGGCAGCGGCGGGGGGAGCTCCTGGGTGCCTGCTCATCCTCATTTCTGCCGCTTTCCCCGAGTTGGCCCTGGGCTCTTCCACACACGTTCTCTCACTGGGTCTCCATTGCCATGTGACTGCGAAACGAGCAGGCCTGGGGTCCCAGGGTGGGTGAGAGGACGCTGACCCCGTTCTGCCCGACCTTCAGCTTTAACTGCTCCGTGTCCCATCACGCTGCAGTGAGCCAGCAGGGTGGGCATCGACCCCCCACAGCGTCCAGGTACGGAAACCCAGCTGCAGGGAGGATGGCGTCACCGATCCTCTGGTGGGTCCCAGTGAACGGTGGGGCGGGGCGGGGCGTGGTCCTAACCCTGAGCGGGCAGCAGTCCACATCCCCACCGGGCGTCCCCTGAGAAGACAGACTGGGCTGGAGCCTTTCTCCGAGCCACGCTTGCTCCTGCAGGAAGCCCCTCCATCTCCCGGGACGCCCCGCCCTTGCCTCCCCTGTCCAGATCCCCATGAGAACAAGGACAAAGAGCCCTGGCCACGACGCCTCAGCAGCCGCGTGCAAACCCCGGCTCTCTCTCCCCTAGTCCCAGGACTCACTTGGCCGCCCATCCAGCCCTGAGGGCGCAGGCCGCCCTGCACTTGCCTGCAAAGGAGCCCAGCCCTGGTGCCCTCAGCTCCACCCCTGAGGGTCTGGGGGACCACACCCAGGTCAAAAGGCTCCAGAAACCAGCATCTTTCCCCCTTAAGTGAAATTCACGCTGGGCCTGTCCAAGCTCCTCTTGGCACTTTAATGCTCTAAAAGCTTGAGCTTGCTCTCTGGGTCAATTTCCTTCCAACAACATATTTAAATGAAGCTCTGAAAGCCTGCACCGTGGTCTGAGTGCCAGACCAGGCCATCGGCACCCAGCGTTGCATCACGCAGGTGTAAATATTTAAAGAGGTGCCAGGGAGCAGAGCGCTCTGGGGAAGGGCGGGCCTGGGGCCGGGGCGGCCGTGGGTGCTGGGAAGGACGTCTGCGGGCCTGCCTGACGGGAGCACCTGCCTGGGAGCTGCCTGACCCTCAGGTCACTCCTGGCAACAGCCCCGAGGTCCAGCGGCGGGGCGGATGGCCATGCCCATCCTGCCGGCTACCGTGCCAGCACTCTCAGGCCTGGGAGGAGGCACCGTGATGGGCCCAACTTTGCCGGAGGCGCAGGGCGACTGAGGAACACCGAGACGGAGCCACCTGCCCGCGTGCAGTCCGACATCAACCAGGACACCCTGATCTCGCTTTTCCTCCTGTGCTTTGTTCTCAGTCTCAGAATACAGACCCGTCGGTCCAAACTCCTCAAGTCCCTGGAAGGCAGCTGGGGCCCATGCTTGTCCAGAGGGGCAGGGCAGCGGGAAACCAAGTCCGCCTTAGTCTCTCCGGCGCTCATTCATTCCTGCAATTGTCATTTCACAGACGTGCACGGCTCAGAGGGCATGCCCAAATCCAGGAGCGAGTGAGAGAAGTCTGCCCGGTGCCAAGCGCAGAGCTGGACACGGGGGCCTGGAAGGGGGTGGGGTCGTGGGTCCCCATCCAAAGAGTGGACTGGGGAACACAGGTTCCCAGGAACCCGGCTGNCTCCGGCGCTCATTCATTCCTGCAATTGTCATTTCACAGACGTGCACGGCTCAGAGGGCATGCCCAAATCCAGGAGCGAGTGAGAGAAGTCTGCCCGGTGCCAAGCGCAGAGCTGGACACGGGGGCCTGGAAGGGGGTGGGGTCGTGGGTCCCCATCCAAAGAGTGGACTGGGGAACACAGGTTCCCAGGAACCTGGCTGGGGGCAGGCGCGGGAGAGGGCGCTGGAGGCGTGATGTCGGGGCCGCTGTCCACCTCTGAGCACAGCCAGCCGGGGGAGGATCGGGGATGGAGCCCCTGGGACGGTCAGCAGGCTGGTGATCCACACCCGAACATCCGAGAGGGGCTTGGCAACGCCTGCAGGAGCACCGGGCTCCCCGGGAAGGCACGCCCACTCCAGCGGGCGAATGTTTGGGCCGGCGGGGGCTGTCCCTCCACTCTGCCCCTCACATTCCCACCTGCATCCCTTTGCTGGGAGCAGGCTGGCTCTGTGAAGAGATGGAACCAGGAGCCCTGGGCCTGATCTTGGCCGATGATTCCTTCCTCTGATTTCTGTCTCCTCGTCTGCACCGTGGGGACAGTAGCAAAGACTCTCCCTCCGGCCCGTGCCTGGCTCACGGTGAAACCAGGCGGGAGCGTCTCTGCTCTGCTGGGGCCAGGGTGGGGCCGGGGCCCCCACCTTCTGACACGGGCAACCTGATGAAAGGACGACCAGGGAAAGGAAGGGCCCGAAGCACGGGCAGAAGAGCACGCTGGGTTCAGGAGGGCCCTCGGGTGCTGTCTGGGAGGGGCCCCCAGGGCGACCGTTCCGTGGGGGTCGCACTTGGTGAGGGGGAGGCTGCTGCAGCCTCCCAGCCAGGCTGGGCGAGGGGCGGAAGCCCCCCTTCTGTGTCCCCGGCCCGTGAAGGCGGGCCACGCCGTCCTGCCTGCTCCAGGCTCAGGCCCGCAGCAGCAGGCGCTCCGGACATCCCCGAGAGAACTCCACGCAGGAACTTACACCCACGAGGAAACTGCCCAGGGACGTGGGCGTCGGTGGCTCGAATACGTGACCGACTCTTTGTCTTGTGATCAGTTTCTTGGCATCTTGAAACGTCTTCTCCTTCTGTGAGCCTGGGGCAAGGAGTCCAGGGCTTTAACCAATTGGGGAGGAGCTCCTGGCAGCAGCGGGATTTCAGCAGAGACTTGGGGCGTCTGCGGAGAGGTCATCTGGAGCGGGGTTGGGGTGTCGCACGGGGAAGGCTTCTCGCCCGAAGGTGTATAAACCAGCTACGTGGGCTCACTGCCCAGATGAGCAAAAAGCATGAGCTCTGTTGGCTCCAAATCCTGGGCTTCTGCAGATCTTGAAAGCCGTCACTGCTCCCCAACTTCACCCTGCAACGCCCCGCCCCCGCCTCTCGGCTGGACTCTATCCGCTGAAAGTGTGTCTCAGTGCGGCTGCTCCCCAGCCATCCCCCACCTCACCCCCACGCTATTCTTCTGCAAAATCAGATTCACGCAGCAGCTTAGGACACTGATTCCTAGGATCGCAGCCCTCTGGAGCAGTGGGCAAACATGCTGACCCACGCTTCAGGGTCAGCAGAGGTCACTGTCCCACCCTGATTAGCGTATGAAGCGCTAGTTACCAGCCTCATAAAGCGTCTTCATCAACAACCCAAGATTCATTGGAAATGAGCCAAAAGCCTGGAGCCCTCTGGGAGACGGGGCCTCATACAGCCCAGGTGGCCTCAAGGGGCCAGCGTGTAGGACATCGTCCACAAGACCACCATCCAGCCTGGCTCAAGCGGCCCTTTCCCTGGTTCCCTGTGTGTGTTCTGATGCCTAGGGAGCTTGGACCCAGGAGGGCCAGGACAAGCCCGGGCCCACCTAACGTGATCCTGACAGCGATGCTGAGGTGAAGGCCGTCAGCACGCCCACTTTACAGACGAGGGAGCCAAGACTCAGAGCGATCCAGAGACCCGCCCGCAGTCACACCTAGAAGGCAAGATGGGGCCAGACCCGCCCCAAGAGCCCTGCGTCTCTCTTTGCAGCCTCCCGGACTTGGTCCTCTCCTGAGCCTATGACGTGTGACTGAACCATCTAACAGAACTTTCTAGACTTAACGCCTAGACGGATGCCCTGAGCAGGACCCCAGCCCTGCTGGAAACGGTCTGGACCTCCGCCGGTCCACACGTGGCCCCGTGGCTGGTGAGCCTTGGAATGCTGCGGTGTGAGCAGGAGCTGAATTTCCAAATGCGGTGAATTCTGCTTCATTTGGCAGCAAGGAGACCCGTGAGGCTGCTGTGGACAGCGCCGCTCTGGACGACACCCCGCAGGTTACCCTCAGATTCCTCCAAGGCCAAAGCCGTGGCCCCAGATCCCCCGGGGAGGCCCCCGAAGAAACTGCCAGGCCCCGTGGCTCCTGGAAGCTCCCACGCTAAGTCCGGCTGCAACGGGCCCATCTCCCACCCCCGGGAGGCTCTGTGGGGCCCCCAAGGGCCGCGGTGCCAGCAGCCAGCTCTGGCCAGGGTCCCGGGGTGCTGTCTGGCCTCCCTCACACGTCCCCAGGGCTCAGCATCACCCCAAGGGGTAGCTGCTCACTCCAGAAATCAGAACAGCCACAGCAGCAATAATAACTTTCTGAAAGCCTGGCGCACGGGCGGCAGTGGGCAGGCCCGGGCAGGCCGCACCGCCGAACGGCCTCTATTTCCAGCTTAACAGCCCTCTGGAGCACGGAGACTTCCAGGAAGATTAAGCTGAAAACTGGCTTTTCCGGAGTCGGCAGCCGGAGGAGAGGAGGTTGCCATGGAAACAGCAGCTGGCCCATTCGGGTGAGTTTTAGAAGCGAGGAAACAAGGGAAACCCAGCGAAGCCCCCAGCGTCAGCCTCCTGCGCTCCCTGGACGTGTGTGCTCGGCCCAAGGCGGGGAGGGAAAGCTTTAAACCAAACCACTTAGGATTCCTTCACGGCCCCCAGTGCACCGAGCCCGGCTCTGGCCGCGCTGTCGCCAAAAGGCAACGTCAGGTGTCTGCGTCTGGACGGCGAGTGGGGAGGGAGACTGACCCCTCTGTGGCTGCCGCTGCCCACGAGTCCAGCGCCTCCATAGCCTCCGGCCGGGACAGGGTGCGGGGTGCTCTCAGCCCCCAGCCCACTATGGCCTCGAGAAAGAAGGAGTCACACAGGTGCCCACTCGCCCAGCAGAGCACCCGGGCAGGGGGATGCACGGAGAGTCGCCACGTGTCCGTCACAAATGTGCGTGGACACATTCAAAGCAGAATAGTCACCTGTTCAGTACGCGTGGGCACACATCTGCACACACGCACATGAGCTATTATTTACTCAAAAACAGTGGGGACCAAGCCCTGCAGTTGGGGAGGTGCAGCCTGTGTGAGCTCAGAAGAGACCTCACCAGGTCCAGGGCAGGAGGAAAGACGCCAGGGAGGCTTCCTGGAGGCGGCGGCACCCAAGCCTAGTTGTGCAGAATGGCTCAGCCATGGGGAGAAGGAGCAGGTGGAGAGGCAGACGACCCAAGGGCCGCTGAGCGAGGGCCCGAGTGGTGTGCAGCCCGGCCTGAGCAGGTGACAGGGATAGCACGGCCGAGGCTGGGCAGGGCTGTCCTCGGGGCCCCCGAGCAGGCGGGAGTTTGGGGTCCAGCTCTTCCCGGCCAGAGCCCCGTGGTCCCCGAGAAGGTGTTCAGGCATGAGAACCATCCCCAAGGGCTGGAATGGAGCCGAGACGGAGGTGATGCGAGGCCGGGTCTTTAGACGGCCTCTGAGGGAGGCAGGGTTGGGGTACTGGCCTCGGCCAATGAAAGCGAGCGAGCTGGAGGCTGGAGGCCCATGGGGGACCCGGGGGAGCCAGAGGCTGGGTGCGCGCCCTGGAATAAGGTCAGAGATAGCCTGACACACAGACACGAGGAGACGCGGAAAGGCGGCCCCAGGCTTCTGGGAGGCGGGGTTGGTGGGGAGCTGAGAGCCAGGCCCCTGAGGAGCCCTGGAGGAAGAACCAGTGTCTTGCAAAGCTCTTCCAGCTGCACAGCCCTTGTTTCCAAGCAAATGCGGACTTTCAGCACGGCCTTTATTTCCAAATCGAGCTTCGTTAAGTCAGAGATACGTTGCAGGAAGGGAGACCCCTTCCAGGGCCCGAGAGGGGGCTCTCATCTAACACTCAGAAATGAGTCGTCCTAGAAAATACACGTAATGACATAGAAGGGGCGCCCGGGCGCAGAGCAGCAGGGTGGGGGGCCGGGAGGACTGCTCTGACCCGGGCTCGAGGCGCGGGCTTTCTGGTGACGGGGTTGGCTTCCCGGCTGTGCCAGGCTCCCTCCTGGCGGCGTGGGCATCACTCGGCCGACATGGACTCTGGGAGGACGTGTGAACTTGCGTCTCCTGTCTCCTTTGGACCTTTCCCGAATTCCTCCACTTGGTCCCTTATCCCTTACCAGGAATTCCTGCTGTCAGATGCTGTGGCAGGTGGTCACCGCGGTGCCTGGCCGGGGCGGGCGGTTTCAGTCGGTATTGCCCTGCCAGATACTCATCTCAGGACGCCATGGGAACATACTGGGAAACCCTCAGAAGTGCCAACGCCCAGAGCCCCACCCTCGGGAGGAGGGACAGGCCATGCCTGTGTGCGGGCCTTTCCAGCTGTCCCCACACTGGCTCAGCACTGGCCATACGGCACCCTCAGAGATGCAGTCCATCGCCTGGGCCCCCGCCAGGCCCCTCGCCACTGTCGAGATGCGCAGGCGGAGGAAGGCGCCTCTTCTCGGGAGGCCTCTCCTGCATCTGGCCTGCACTCCGGGGCGAGGACGCTGCTCTTGGGCCCACTGTCTCAGGTATTGCCCCGCAGAGTCCTGTGGTCACACCTCTCGTCTCGTCTCGGACGATCGGGTCAAAGGACGGCCACTCTTTCAGTCTCTCGGCACGTAGGGACGTGCTCATCAAATGGTTGTCCCCAAGGCCAGCACACCTGAGCAGCACCCACCTTCCTACGACACTCAGTTCAGTTCAGTTCAAAAGCTCAGTCATGTCCAACTCTTTGCAACCCCATGGACTGCAGCACACCAGGCCTCCCTGTCCATCACCAACTCCTGGAGCTTGCTGAAACCCATGTCCACTGAGTCGGTGATGCCATCCAACCATCTCATCCTCTGTCATCCCCTTCTCCTCCCACCTTCAATCTTTCCCAGCATCAGGGTCTTTTCAAATGAGTCAGTTCTTCGCATCAGGTGGCCAAAGTATTGGAGTTTCAGCTTCAGCATCAGTCCTTCCAATGAATATTCAGAACTGATTTCCTTTAGGATGGACTGGTTGGATCTCCTTGCAGTCCAAGGGACTCTCAAGAGTCTTCCCTAACACCACAGTTCAAAAGCATCAATTCTTTGAAGCTCAGTTTTCTTTATAGTCCAACTCTCACATCCATACACGACTACTGGAAAACATAGTCAAGGTTGTGTTGGCAAAGTAATGTCTCTGCTTTTGAATATGCTGTCTAGGTTGGTNCATACATGACTACTGGGAAAACACAACCTTGACTAGATGGACTTTTGTTGGCATAGTAATGTTTATGCTTTTTAGTATGCTATCTAGGTTGGTCATAACTTTCCTTCCAAGGAGTAAGCATCTTTTAATTTCATGGCTGCAGTCACCATCTGCAGTGATTTTGGAGCTCCCAAAAATAAATTCAGCCACTCTTTCCACTGTTTCCCCATCTATTTCCCATGAAGTGATGAGACCAGATGCCATGATCTTTGTTTTCTGACTGTTGAGCTTTAAGCCAACTTTTTCACTCTCCCCTTTCACTTTCATCAAGAGGCTTTTTAGTTCCTCTTCACTTTCTGCCATAAGGGTGGTGTCATCTGCATATCTGAGGTTACTGATATTTCTTCTGGCAAACTTTATTTCAGCTTGTACTTCATCCAGCCCAGCGTTTCTTATTATATACTCTGCACATGAGTTAAATAAGCAGGGTGACAATATACAGCCTTTAGGTACTCCTTTCCCAATTTGGAACCAGTCTGCTGTTCCATGTCCAGTTCTAACTGTTGCTTCCTGACCTGCATACAGATTTCTCAGGAGGCAGGTTAGATGGTCTGCATATGTAGAAGGATAGAGCTAAATTCACAATGTGAAAGCAAGAGCTTTGATGAAGCTCTCTTGATCATGAAAAGAAAATGATAAAACTTAGGACAATTGCCTGAGCTGTAGTCTTTTTAAAGCTGCATATCTTATAATTTTTCAAGTACATATCTTTTACCTCCTTAGGTAGGTTTATCCCTAGGTATTTTATTCTTTTTGCTATGATGATATATGTGAAATTATACCTTAATTTCTCTTTCTGATAGTTCATTGTTAACGTATAGAAATGCAAGAGATTTCACTGATGAAAGAAATTGAAGACCACATAGATTGATAGATATGTATTCAATAATTAGAATAATTAGGGTTGTTAAAATGACCATACAGCCCAATGCAATCTACAGATTCCATATAATCCCTATCAAAATACCAGGTCATTTTTCAAAGAACTGGAGCAAATAATTTTTAAAACTGTATGGAAACACAAGAGACCCAAATAACACAATAATCCTGAGAAAGAAGAATAGAGGTAGAGGAATCATGCTCTCTGACATCAGACTGTACTACAAAGCTACAGTAATCAAAAAAGTATGGTACTGATAGAAAAACAGATACATAGATCAATGGAACAGAATAGCCCAGAAATAAACCCATGTACTCATGGTCAATTAA
>SJYH01007274.1:47431-60760 GCA_006408735.1 Sylvicapra grimmia | reverse complement strand
TATCCATCTAATCCAATTTTTCATTTAAGGCCCATGCTTCTTTATTGATTTTTTGTGTGGATGATGTAAGTGGGATATTATGTTCCCTAGTACTACTGTATTGGTGTTTAGGTCTTTTACTAATTGCTTTATATACTTTGATGTTCCTATGTTGGGTGCATAAATATTCATAAATATTATCTAATTGGATTTATGCCTTTATCATTAAATAAAGACCTTCTTTGTCTTTTACTACCATCTTTGTTTTAAAGTCTATTTTTTTCTTTTAGTTTTCCTTTGCATACTGTATTTTTTCCATCATTTCCCTTTCAGTCATTTTGTGTCCTTATATTGGAAGTGGGTCTCTTGCTGGTAACATGAGACTTGTTTTGTAATCCAATCACCAATGACTGGAGAATTTAACCCATTTATCTTTAAAGTAATTACTGATCCCATCACTTCATGGCAAATAGATGGGGAAACAAGGAAACAGTGACAGACTTTATTTTCTTGGGCTCAAAAATCACTGCAGATGTGACTGCAGCCATGAAATTAAAAGATACTTACTCCTTGGAAGAAAAGCTATGACAAATGTAGATAGCATAAAAAGCAGAGAGATTACTATACCCAACAAAGGTCCATATACTCAAAGCTATGGTTTTTCCAGTAATCATGTACAGATGTGAAAGTTGGATGATAAAAAAGGCTGAGCACTGAAGAATTGATGCTTTCAAACTCTGGTGTTGGAGAAGATTCGAGAGTCCCTTGGACTGCAAGATCAAATCAGTCAATCTTACAGGAAATCAACCCTGCACATTCATTGGAAGGACTGATGTTAAAGCTGAAGCTCCAGTACTTTGGCCACCTGATACAAAGAGCCAACTCACTGGAAAAGACCCTGATGCTGGGAAAGGTTGATGGCAGGAGGAGAAGGGGACAACAGAGGACAAGATGGTTGGACAGCATCACCAACTCCATAGACATGAGTTTCAGCAAGCTCCAGGAGTTGGTGAAGGACAGGAAGCCTGGTGTGTTGCCGTCCATGGGGTTGCAAAGAGTTGGACATGACTCAGCAACTGAACAACAAATATATCAATACTTCCTAGGTGGTGATAGTGGTTAAGAACCTGCCTGCCAATGCAGGAGACAAAAGAGATGCAGGTTTGATCCCTGGGTCAGGAAGATTCTCTGGAGAAGGGCATGGTAACCTACTCCAGTATTCTTGCCTGGAGAATCCCATGGACAGAGGAGCCTGGTGGGCTACACTCCACAGGGTCGCAAAAAGACTCAACTGAAGCAACTTAGCAGGCGTGTGTCAATACTTATTGCCATTTGCTAAGTATTTTCTGTTTGTTTTCATTGTTCCTCTCTTTTTCCTCCTTCATCTCTTGCTCTCTTCCCCTGTGATTTAGTGATTTTCTTTAGTGTTATATTTAGATTCCTTATTTTTTGTATTCTCTCCTCTAGGTTTCTGCTTTGTGCTTTCCATTAGGTTCACATACAATGGCCCGTATCAGTCTCCTTTAAGTTAGTATCAACTTAAAGTTTGAACAAGTTTGAACACACTTTAAAAACTATGTTTTTCTTCCTTCTTCCCATATTTTATGTTTATAATTTCATATTTTGAAAGAGATGGGAATACCAGACCACCTAACCTGCCTCTTGAGAAATCTGTATGCAGGTCAGGAAGCAACAGTTAGAACTGGACATGGAACAACAGACTGGTTCCAAATAGGAAAAGGAGTATGTCAAGGCTGTATATTGTCACCCTGCTTATTTAACTTATATGCAGAGTACATCATGAGAAATGCTGGACTGGAAGAAACACAAGCTGGAATCAAGATTGCCGGGAGAAATCTCAATAACCTCAGATATGCAGATGACACCACCCTTATGGCAGAAAGTGAAGAGGAACTAAAAAGCCTCTTGATGAAAGTGAAAGAGGAGAGTGAAAAAGTTGGCTTAAAGCTCAACATTCAGAAAACGAAGATCATGGCATCTGGTCCCATCACTTCATGGGAAATAGATGGGGAAACAGTGGAAACAGTGTCAGACTTTATTTTTGGGGGGCTCCAAAATCACTGCTGATGGTGACTGCAGCCATGAAATTAGAAGACACTTACTCCTTGGAAGAAAAGTTATGTCCAACCTAGATAGCATTTTCAAAAGCAGAGACATTACTTTGCCGACTAAGGTCCGTCTAGTCAAGGCTATGGTTTTTCCTGTGGTCATGTATGGATGTGAGAGTTGGACTGTGAAGAAGGCTGAGCACCGAAGAATTGATGCTTTTGAACTGTGGTGTTGGAGAAGACTCTTGAGAGTCCCTTGGACTGCAAGGAGATCCAACCAGTCCATTCTGAAGGAGATCAGCCCTGGGATTTCTTTGGAACGAATGATGCTGAAGCTGAGGCTCCAATACTTTGACCACCTCATGGGAAGAGTTGACTCATTGGAAAAGACTCTGATGCTGGGAGGGATTAGGGGCAGGAGGAGAAGGGGACGACCAAGGATGAGATGGCTGGATGGCATCACGGACTCGATGGACGTGAGTCTGAGTGAACTCCGGGAGATGATTATGAACAGGGAGGCCTGGCGTGCTGCAATTCATGGGGTCCCAAAGAGTCGGACACGACTGAGTGACTGAACTGATAGGTCCCTTCCAATGTAGTCAGTGTTTACTACAGGATTTTAATCTGTTGAACCTGTCATTTCCAGAGCCGTTCCCTCTTCTTGGTTTATTTTGGCTTCCTCTGTTTGCAAGTTTCTCCAGTATCTAACTTCTGCCCTGACACAAGTGTGCAAATATGGTGATTTATTTAGGCTCACTTGTTCAATTGTGCTGTGGGGAGGGAGGAACACTGCAAACAAATATCACTGGTGGGTGTGGGGAGTGCTCGCAGTGTCTGGGTCACACTGGGTTTGTCCCCGCTCATGGTGTGTGTGCTTTCTGGGTCTACACTGCTTAGGTTCCAGGTTGCTCTGCCGGAGAACTTTCTGGGGTAGGCCCTGGGTTACATGCACTTCCCAGATTTACACCACTCAGGTTCAGGTTCTTGGGTGCTCCACAAAGGCACAGACTCAGTTGGGCTTGCATTTTTGTGCCCGTGTTTTGTGCCCTTCCCAGGTCCAAGCAGCTCAGGTGACCAGGTGTTTGGCAAGCACACACTCCCCAGGTGTGGTGCGTCTTATCACCACCCCAGTCCCAGGCACTCTGTTTCCTGGTGAGCAGCTGCATCACAGGTGTGCTGTGTGTCTCTTCTGGGGAGCTGATCTCTGGCTGTGACCCTCCTGATGGATGTCAACCATCCAGGATCCCAGGAAGACTTGGTTAGTGACTGAGAACCTCCTCACAGTTTGGTAGGGGATGCTGTCTGTCGCCAAGTTTGCCCCTTTCCTTCTGGCTCTGGCTGGCACCCCCCTGCCTCCCTGCCTCTGGTCTCCTCTGGTATTTGCTCAGTCCTTTTTACTGTGAGTGGGTCCGGCAGTGCCTTAGGTTAGAGGTTTTCATGGGAAAATTCTCTCTCTCTCTCTCTCTTTCCTCCTCCCCCAGCCCCACCCCCCACCCAACTATCCCATGGTTTGGGTTGCTATCTCATGTTAGCTCCATCAGATTGCCCTCAGGGCATTCAGGCCCCGTCCTTACACTAAGCAATGCAGCCTGTGCCTCCCTGTTCAGTACCCCCTTGCTGGTGGTGGACGCAAGCATCTGGGATACGTCTCGTCTGGGAGTTGTAGTTAGACCCGTAATCTGTGGGTTTTATTTATTTTTTTCCTCCCTGTTATGTTGCCCCCTGAGATTCCAAAACTCCCCACAGACCCACCAGGGAGAGGGTCTTCTGGTGTTTGGAAACTTCTCTTGTAAGACTCCCTCCTTGGGACGAGTCTCCATCCCTAAATCTTTTGTCTCTCTTTTTATCTTTTATATTTTGTCCTACCTCCTTTTGAAGACAATGGGCTGCCTTTCTGGGTGCCTGGTGCCACCCACCAACATTCAGAAGTTGTTTTGTGGTATTTACTCAGCATTCAAATGATCTTTTGATGAATTTGTGGGGGGGAAAGTGGTCTCTGTGTCCTGTTCCTCTGCCATCTTAGGACCCCTCCCAGTCTCTTCAAGAATAAAAAGGAAGAGTGCCAAAATCAAGTAACTCAGAAATGAAAAAGCAGAAGTAACAATTAATTCCACAGAAATATTAATACAAGGGATCATAAGAGACTACTATGAGCAACTGCACACTAATAAAATGGACAAATTTTTCCAGCTCCTAGAAGAGCTGGACAAATTCTTAGAAAGGTACAATCTCCTAATTTTGAAACAGGAGGAAATAGAAAACATGAATGGGATAATTACTGGTACCGAAATTGAAATTAATACTTTAGTAACCCCCCAAATCCAGGACCAGATGACTTCACAGATGAATTTTACCATACATTTAGAGAATAAAATTCTCTACCCTTCTGAAAATAGTCCAAAAAATTGCAGAGGAAGGAACATTTCTGAATTCATTCTAAGAAGTTATCATCACTGTGATACTAAAACCAGAAAAATAAGACACAAAGTACAAAAGTACAGGCCAGTATAACATAGATGAAAAAATCCTCAAGAAAATCCTAGCAAATTGAATCCAGCAGTGCGTTCAAAGTATTATATGGCATGATCAAGTGGGATTTATCCTAGATAGACAAATATTTTTCAGTATCTGAAAATTAACATACCACATTAACAAACTGAATGGTAAAACCATTTGATCCACTAAATATGTACATAAAAAGCCTGTGATAAAATTTCATACCAATTCATAACAAAAACTCCAGAAAATGGACATTCAACATAGTTTTGGAAGTCATAGCCATGGCAATCAGAAAAGAAGAACAAATAAAAGGAAACCATATTGGAAAAGAAGAACAAAAATAGTCACTATTAGAACAAAAAACTACAATTTTCATGGAAACACAAAAGATCACAAATAGCCAAAGCTATCCTGCCAAAGAAAAATAGATTTGGAGGAGTCAGCTGACTTCAGAATATACTGCAAAGCTACATCCATCAAAACAGTATCGTACTGGCACAAAAACCGAAATATGATTATTGGAATAGGATAGAAAGTCCAGAGATATACCCAAACAACTATGGTCACCTAGTATATGACAAAGGAGGCAAGACTATAAAAAGGAGAAAAGCCAGTCTCTTCAATAAGTGGTGCTAGGAAAACTAGACTGCTAATGAAATTAGAATACTCCATAACAGCATACATAAATATAAAGTCAAAATGGATTAAAGACCACATGTAAGCCTGTATAGTTAAAAATCTTACAGAAAAATATAGGCAGAACACTTTTTAACATAAACCACAGCAAGATCTTTTTTGATCCACCTCCTGGAGTAATGAAAAAAAAAAAAACAAACAAACAGAAATAAACAAATGGGACCTAATTAAGCTTCAAAGCTTTTGCACAGTGAAGGAAACCACATGTAAAAGAAAACAATAACCCAGAGAATGTGAAAAATATTTGCAAATGACAAGGTATTAATCTCCAAAATATAAAAACTGCTTATGGAGCTCAACATCAAAAGAACAAACAAACTAATGAAAAAATAGGACAGAAAACCACAAAATTCTGTAAAGCATTATCCTTCAATTAAAAAAATAAAGTGTCAAAATAAACAGGCAGAAGATATTTCTCCAAAATAGACATACAGATGGCATAATGCACATGAAAAGATGCTTGACATTGCTAATTATTAGAGAAATGCAAATCAAAACTATAATGCAGTATAACTTCACACAGGTCAGAACGCCCATTATCAAAAATTCTACAAACAATAAAAGCTGGAGACGATGTGGAGAAAATGAAAGCCCCTTACACTCTGGTGGTAACGTAACTTGATACAGTCATTATGGTGAACAGTAATGAGGTTCCTCAATAAAGTAAAAACAGAGCTAGCATATGAACCAGCCATTCCACTCGTTGGCATATATCTGCAGGAATCCAAAATTTAAAAAGTTACATGAACCCCAATATTCATTGTGGCACTATCCAGGACATGGAAGCAACCTATATGTCTGTCTACAATGGACTATTATTCAATCATAAAAGGGAAATAATGCCCTTTTTGGCAACATGGATGGACCAAGACACTGTCATACTGAATGAAGTAAGTCAGGCAGTGAAGGGGAAATATCATATCTTATGCATAATCTAAAAAATATGGTACAAATGAACTTATTTACCAAACAGAGATAGAGTCACAGACATAGAGAACAAACTTATGGTTAGCAGGACAGGGGGAGATAAGAGGAAGGATAAATTGGGTGATTGGGATTGATATATACACACTGTGCATGTGTGCTCAGTCACTCAGTCGTGTCTGACTCTTTGTGACCCCTTGGACTATAGCCCTCCAGGCTCCTCTGCCCATGGGATTTCCCAGGCAAGAATACCGGAGTGGGTTGCCATTTCCTACTCCAAGAAATTTTCTGTACCCAGGGATCAAACTGATGTCTCTTGTATCTTCTGCATTGCAGGCAGATTCTTTACCATTGTGCCACATGGGAAGCCTCATATGCACACTACTATATATAAATTGATAATTAATAAGGACCTACTGTATAGCACAGGGAACTTTAATCAATACTCTTCAATGGCCTTTATGGAAAAAGAATCTAAAATCAAGTAGATATTTGTATAACAGATTCACTTTGCTGTACTCCTGAAATCCTAACACTATTGTATATCATTTATAATCCAATAAAAAAATGAAGAAAATTGAAATGTATTTCTTTCTTTAAAAAGATATTTAAAGATAGATTAAAAAAAAAAAAACTATCAGTGTTTGCAAATGACATGATCCTATGCACAGAAAAATCGTAAAGACACCACCAGAAAACTACTAGAGTTCATCAATGAATTCAGTAATGTAGCAAATTGAAAATTAATATGCAGAAATCTGTGCATTTCTATATGTTAACAGCAAACTATCAGGAAGAGAAATTAAGGAAAGAATCCCATTTACCACTGCATCAAAAAGAATAAAATACCTATGGCTAAAACTACCCAAAGAGGCTGAGATTCCTGTAGTCCAAAAAGTGTAAGATGTTTATGAAAGAAATTGAAGACAACACAAACAGATAGAAAGATATATCATGCTCTTGGATTGGAAGCATCAATACTGTTAACATGACTATATTACCCAAGACAATGTACAGATTCAATGCCATCCCAATCAAATTACCAATGGTGCTTTACATATAACTAGAAAAAACAAGTTTTTAATTTGTATTGAAACACAAAATAGCACAAATAGTCAAAAAATTTTTGAGAAAAATGAATAAAGCTGGAAGGATCATGTTCTCTGACTTCAGACTATACTACGGTGCTATAATAGTCAATGGTACTGGCAGAAAAACAGACACATAGATCAACAGAACAGTATAGAAATCCCAGAAATAAACCCTTGAGCCTATGGTCAATTTATCTATGATGATGGGAGCAAGAATCCAGCTACATGTAAAAGAATGATATTGGCACATTCTCTAATACCACACATAAAAATAAACTCAAAATGAATTATGAATTTAAATGTAACACCAGATACTATAAAACTTCTAGAGGGAAACATACTTAGATCACTCTGATACCAACTGCAGCAATACTTTTTCGAAACTATTTTTTTAGATGTACAGAAATAAAAACAACAACAACAAAAATGGTACCTAAATAAACCTAAAAGTTTTTGTGCCACAAAGGAAACCATAATCAAAACAAATCAGATGAAGTATAGAATGGGAGAAACTATTTGTAAATGATGAACCGATGAGGGATTAGTTTCCAAAATATCCAAAATGGCCTACATAGCCAAATATAAACTAAGCCCCCTGACTTATTTTCCCTAACTATAAACCCCTTTAAAGAGATAATGTAGACACAGTATTTAAAAATGAGTGAAAGTTGCTCAGTCATGTCCAGCTCTTTGCGACTCCATGGACTGTAGCCCACCAGGCTTCTCTGTCCATGAAATTCTTCAGGCAAGAATACTGGAGTCGGTTGCCATTTCCTTCTTCAGGGGATCTTCCCGATCCAGGGATTGAACTGGGGTCTCCTGCTTTGCAGGTGGACTCTTTTCCATCTGAACTATGATGAAGTCCATAGTATTTAGTAAGAATCTAGCAATTTTAGCAGTTGTTACATTTTCTAGCTGGGAACTATAGAAATGGAAGGAATTCAGAAAGGACATAACATGGGTCTATTTTATGTTTGTCTGTCTTTTGTTTCTCAATTGCAAAGTTTTTGAAAAATCAAATTTCATGTAGAAGAACATGCTACTTGAAAAGGCAGAGTATGACTCTGAAGTTATATAATAGAAAATATAGCAGGAGCTGCCAAACTTCTGAGGTCGTCTCAGATTACCCACTAATTAGTCATTAGATAAGTCATAAATCACTCTGGACATATTTTCTTTTTAAGAAAATGGAGATTAAAAGATACCACTTGAGTATGGCATGTGAGCTCTGCCATAGAGCCACTGAGCAAACAACCTACAAACTGGAGAACAATTATACCAAAGAAGTTCTACACTGTTATGAAATTTATAGGTCCCACAACAAATTTTCCAATCTGGGGATCTGGCAAAGGGACTGAGAACCCCCAGGAAATTTGACTTTTAAGGCCAGTGGTATTTGATTACAGAATTTCCACAGGATGGGGAAAATAGACTCTCGGAGGGCACAAGCAAAACCTTGTGTGCAACAGGACCCAGGAGAAAGGAGCGGTGACCCCACAAGAGACTGAGTCAGTGAGTTTCCTGGAGTCTTGCCTGTGACTGTCCAGGAGTCACCAGAGGAGGCATGGGTCAACAGTGGCCTTCTGTGGGGTCAGGGGAACTGAATAAAATAGTTTTGGAATAAGTATTTTGAAGGATGTAGCCATTACTGCCATTACCCCTAGACCCACCTAGCAACAGAAAACTGGATTAAAGATTTAATGAGCATGGCCCTGCCTGTCAGAGCAAGACCCAGGTTCCCCCACAGCCAGTCCCTCCCATCAGGAAGCTTCCAAAAGCCTCTTACCCTTATTCATCAGAGGGTAGACAACATGGAAACCACAATTACAGAAAACTAACCAAACTGATCACTTGGATCAGAGCCTTGTATAAGTAAATGAAACTATGAGCCATGCCGTGTAGGGCCACCAAAGACAGAGGTCATGGTGGAGAGTTCTGACAAAATGTGGTCTGCTGGAGAGGGGAACTGCAAACCACTTCAGTATTCTTGACTTGAGAACCCCATGAACAGTATGAAAGGCAAAAAGATATGACACTGAAAGAAGAACTCCCCAGGTCAGTAGGTGCCCAATATGCTACTGGAGAAGAGTGGAGAAATAGCTCCAGAAAGAATGAAGAAACTGAGCAAAAGCAAAAACAACACAGAGCTGTGGATGTGACTGGTGATGGAAATAAAGTCCGATGCTATAAAGAACAATATTGCATAGGAACCTGGGATGTTAGGTCCATGAATCAAGGCAACTGGAAGTGGTCAAACAGGAGATGGCAAGAATGAACATCAACATTTTAGGAATCAGTGAACTAAGATGGATTAGAATGGGTGAATTTAATTCAGATGATCATTATAGCTACTACTGCAGGCAAGAATCCCTTAGAAGAAATGAGCAGCCCTCATACTCAAAAAGAGTCCAAAATGCAGTACTTGGTTACAATCTCAAATATGACAAAATGATCTCTGTTCATTTCTAAGGCAAACCATTCAATATCACAGCAACCCAAGTCTATGCTCACACTACTAATACTGAAGAATCTGAAGTTGAATGGTTTTATGAAGACCTACAAGGCATTCTAGAACTAACACCAAAAAAAGATGCCCTTTTCATCACAGGAGACTGGAATGCAAAAGAAGGAAGCCAAGAGATTCCTGGAATAACAGGCAAGTTTGGCCTTGGAGTACAAAATGAAGCAGGGCAAAGATTAACAGAGTTTTGCCATGAGAATGCACTAGTCATGGCAAGCACACTCTTCCAACAACACAAGAGAAGACTCTACACATGGACATCACCAGATGGTCAATGCTGAAGTCAGATTAATTATATTCTTTGCAGGCAAAGTTGGTGAAGATCTATACAGTCAGCAAAAACAAGACCAGGAGCTGGCTATGGCTCAGATCAAGAACTCTGTATTGCAAAATTCAGACTTAAATTGAAGAAAGTAGGGAAAATCACTAGACCATTCAGGTATGACCAAAATAAATCCCTTACGAGTATACAGTGAAAGAGATAAATAGATTCAAGGGACTAGCTCTGATAGATAGAGTGACAGAGGAACTAAGGACGGAGGTCTGTAACACTGTACAGGAGGCAGTGATCAAAACCATCCCCAAGATGAAATGCAAAAAGGCAAAATGATTGTCTAAGGAGGCCTTACAAATAGCTGTGGAAAGAAGAGAAGCTAAAGGCAAAAGACAGAAGGAAAGATAAACCTATCTGAATACAGAGTTCCAAAGAATGGCAAGGAGAGATAAGAAAGCCTTCTTAAGTGATCAATGCAAAGAAATAGAGGAAAACAATAAAATGAGAAAGACTAGAGAGCTCTTCAAGAAAACTAGAGATACCAGGGAATATTTCATGCAAAGACGGGCACAATAAAGGACAGAAACTGTATGGACTTAACATAAGCAGAAGATATTAAGAAGAGGTGGCAAGAATACACAGAAGAACTATACAAAAAAGATCTTAATGACCCAGATAACCATATGGTGTGATCACTCACCTATAGCCAGACATCCTGGAGTCCAAAGTTAAGTGGGCCTTAGGAAGCATCACCACTAACAAAGCTAGTAGAGGTGATGGAACTCCAGCTGAGCTATTTCAAATCCTTCAAGATAGTACTGGGAAAGGGCTTCACTCAATATGCCAGCAAATTTGGAAAATGCAGCACTAGCCATAGGACTGGAAAAGGTCAGTTTTGATTCCAATCCCAAAGAAAGGCGGTGCCAAAGGATGCTCATAGTACCACACAATTGCACTCATCTCACACACCAGCAAAATAATGCTCAAAATTCTACAAGCTAGGCCTCAATTGCACATGAACCATGAACTGCCAGATGTTCAAGAAGAATTTAGAAGAGGCAGAGGAATCAGAGATCAAACTGCCAGCATCTGTTGGATCACAGAAAAAGCAAGAGAATTGGATAAAAAAACATCTACTTTTGCTTCACTGACTATGCTAAAGCCTTTGACTGTGCCAATCACAACAATCTGTGGGAAATTCTTAAAGAGATGGGACTAGCAGACCACCTTACCTGCCTCCTCAGAAATCTATATGCAGGTCAAGAAGCAACAGTTAGAGCTGGACAAGTAACATAGTCTGGTTCCAAATTGGGAAAGGAGTATGTCAAGGCTGTATATTGTCAGTCTGCTTATTATCTTATGTACAGAATACATCATGAGAAATGCTGGACTGGATGAATCACAAGCTGGATGAAGGACAGGGTGGAATCAAGATTGCAAAGAGAAATATCAGTAACTTCACATATGCAGATGACATTGCCCTTATGGCAGAAAGCAAAGAGGAACTAGAGAGCCTCTTGATCAAGGTGAAAGAGGAGAGTGCCAAGGTGGCTTAAACCTCAATGTTCAAAAAACTAAGTTTATGGCATCTGGTCCCATCATTTCATGGCAAATAGATGGGGAAACGTTGGAAACTGACAGACTTAATTTTCTTGGGCTCCAAAATGACTGCAGCCATGAAATTAAAAGATGCTTGTTTATTGGAAGAAAAGTTATGACAAACCTCAATAGCATATAAGAAAGCAGAGACATTACTTTGCCGACAAAGTCCATATAGTCAAAGCTATGATTGTTCCAGTAGTCATGTATAGATGTGAGAGTTGGACTATAAAGAAAGCTGAGAGCTGAAGAATTGATGCTTTTGAGCTGTGGTCTTGGAGAAGACTCTTTAGATTCCCTTGGACGGCAAGGAAATCAAACCAGTCAATCCTAAAGGAAATCATGCCTGAATATTCATGAGAAGGACTGGATGCTGAAGCTGAAGTTCCAATACTTTGGCCACCTGATGTGAAGAGCCTTACTGGAAAAGACCCTGATGCTGGGGAAGATTGAAGGCAGGAGAAGGGGACGACAGAGGATGAGATGGCTGGATGGCATCATCGACCCAATGGACATAAATCTGAGCATACTCCAGGAGATGGTGATGGACAGGGAAGCCTGACATGCTGTAGTCTATGGGGTCCAAAGAGTCAGACAGAACTTAGGAACTGAACAACAATAATAGCAACAGTATAAGTGTAAAACTCATAGAAAAAAGGAAATGTTGATCCCTAACACTGTCAGGGAAGAGTTTGTTTTAAAGAGTAGTAAGAGTATGTCATATGGACAAGACAAGGAGGAAGCAGTACATGTGCTAAGGAAAAGGAAATAGCATGTGCAAAGGGAAAAAGGGAGATTGATAACAGCACTGATACAGTTAAGTACAGTTAACAACATACATAATATGTTCACTGGGTTTTTATCTTAAATTATGTTTGGGAGAAGGCAATGGCAACCCACTCTTGTACTCTTGCCTGGAAAATCTCACAGATGAAGGAGTCTGGTAGGATACAGCCCATTGGGTTGCGAAGAGTTGGACACANACATGTGCTAAGGAAAAGGAAATAGCATGTGCAAAGGGAAAAAGGGAGATTGATAACAGCACTGATACAGTTAAGTACAGTTAACAACATACATAATATGTTCACTGGGTTTTTATCTTAAATTATGTTTGGGAGAAGGCAATGGCAACCCACTCTTGTACTCTTGCCTGGAAAATCTCACAGATGAAGGAGTCTGGTAGGATACAGCCCATTGGGTTGCGAAGAGTTGGACACAACTGAGCAACTTCACTTTCACTTTTCACTTTCATGCATTGGAGAAGGAAATGGCAACCTGCTCCAGTATTCTTGCCTGGAGAATCCCAGGGATGGTGGAGCCTGGTGGGCTGACATCTATGGGGTTGCACAGAGTCAGACACGACTGGCGCGACGCAGCAGCAGCAGCAGCAGCAGCGGCATGTGGAAGAGACAGGGAAAGTGATTTTTTTTGGTTAAATAATACACAATAAATAAGTAGATTTTAGTTAACAATTATATTTCCACTCTGAAATTTTTGATAAGCTATGGCCAGGCACAGTCTAGTACAGCATTTTCTGAGGAATATAATATTATCCAAATATATACACTTAAATTTCTTATTGGACTCATTTTAAAAATAAAAAAATTTACAGGTATAATTAATTTTAATAATATATTTCCTTAACATAATTATGCAATATATTATAATTCCAACTTT
>SJYH01007274.1:19806-35043 GCA_006408735.1 Sylvicapra grimmia | reverse complement strand
CTTAATTTGATATGGAATTTGGTGTAACTTTAGCAATCTTTTCTATTTTTAAGGACATATGACCTGCTGATTCAATTTTTAAAATATATTTTTAATGATCTGCTCCTCATTGGTTCATACTGCCTAAGTAGTTCTTCATAGCCTATTTATTTAAAGTATTCTTTTCAGAATTTTGTATAACCTGTTAACTGTTATGTTCTTTATATAGTTATAGGGTAGGTAATGTAAGGTCTTCACTTAATTTCATAAACTGCTTCTTGCCTGTATTGACTTGGGCTGCCTTTTTCTTTTAAATATATAGTTTGCCCGTAGCAGTTTGTTTTGCTAGCTTACCTTGCTTGAGTTATTGACTGTTTCATTTTCTGCTCTTTCCCCTCCCCCAATCACTTTTTTATTTTATGTTGTATTTTTACCTCCTATTAGGCACAGTGTTATATATTGAAGATACTGTCTTTGGAGCAGGTGGGGTACCATCTTCTAGATCCTCATAAGGGTGAAGCAACTGGTAGAGGAAGGAGGAAACAAAGTTTGACTGCACTAATTCTTTGAAATGTGATGCAATGGCCCTATAGGTACTAAAGAGAAGTATATTGGGGCTGGTTTAATGATGTGCAAATAATGTGTAAATCAGTTTTCTTCAGTTCCTTTTTTATGTTGCTTATAAATAGAGTGAAGAAAGAAAGCATTAGTCTTTCAGTTGTGTCCAACTCTGCAACCCCATGAACTGTAGCTAGGCTCCTCTGTCCTTGGAATTCTCCAGGCAAGAATACTGGAATGGGTTGCCAGTCCCTTCTCCAGGGGATCTTCCTGACCCAGGGATCGAATCCAGGTCTCTTGCATTGTGGGTAGATTCTTTACTGTCTGAGCCATCAGGGAAGTCCCATAAATATAGTATTTAATGATTATTATTCAGTTGCCTCTAGAGAAAAGCAATATACTTGCCCAGCTCAATTGAGAACTTGAATTACATAATGAATGTTAGGTCAGTGCAGATTAAATGAGATTCTCTAAAATTACAAGGCTTCTAGAATGTTCAGTAAACTGTTGTAGGACCAGATGTTAAAACATGCCATTTTCTTATTTTTTATTAGGTAATATTTGAAATATGGAAAAATCATGTAGCTTTAAGTATACTAGTAAACCAGCTCCTTGACCACTGAAAAGGAAAACATACTAGTTTGTAACATTTGTCCATTTCTGTGTTGTAAATACTGCCATCTTGGTCAGTTTCTAGTTCCCAACATGACATTACTGAATATGGAGTTGTTAAGTGTACAATGACCTTCACCAGCTCATATCAGCAGGCTCCAATATACTCCTAGTGTTATAAAGCATAGTAATAAAGACCAACAGATTTACCACTTGACCTATAAACTAGAACAATACCAATATTATTGTGGCCTTTCTCTTCCTTTAGAGATTTGCCTTTCATGCAATAATAGTGAACTTAACTTACTGTGTGCCAGGAACTATTCTCCATATTTTACTAAATCCTTTAATCCTTATAGTATTTCTATGAAGTAATAATATTATTTTACAAATGGAATTGCACATAGGGAAATTAAATAACTAAGGCACAAAGCTAGGAAGTTGCAAAGCTGGGATTCCAACCAGGCATCTGACTGCACAGCCTGTGCTTATAACCATTACACTGTGTGTTGGAATGTGTGCATGCTCAGTCGTGTCCAACTCTTTGTAACCCAATGGACTGTAACTTGCCAGGCTCCTTTGTCCATGGGATTCTTCAGGCATGAATACTGGAGTGGGCTGCCATTTCCTCCTCCAGGGGGTCATTGGCGGGCAGATTCTTTACCACTGAGCCTCTTTACTGAGTCACAGCCTGTTTTGATGCTTTTTTAATGTATAAATATGTTTGCTTTTACTCTAGTGACAAGAGGCTTATATTTGACTATAATGGCAGTATTTGCCTAAGACAGGATCAAAAGTGCTGCCACTGTTTGATTATGCATTCTAATTTAGTGGATTTCGATTTTATTATTAAATGTCTCAAGTAATTGGAAGTCTGCTTTAGAATAGTTTGCTGCAATCTTTTTTTTTTCCTATTTTTGCCTGCTCTGCCCTTTTTGTGAGTGTAAGAAATTGACAGTGACTTTTTAAGGGTTTATTTTCTGCTCTTTCAAGGTTTTAGTTCTCTCTGGTCTTCATTTTATCATCAAGGAGTAGTTCAGGAGGTGGTTACTGTATATCAGTGGTTAGAAACAACAAGATGCATTGGCGGGCATTTTTTTGATGATGTTACTAGACACACACAAGATCAGTTGAATAAGTATTACTGGAAACCTGAAAAAAATGCATACAAGCAATGAAATCTTAATAAAAAATATATTTTTATTAGAGTTTAGAAATAAGGGATTTGCATCCATTTTTAAGCACTGGAGAAAAGAAGTTTAACAGTGATAGAAAAGATTTGTGCATTTACTGATTAAATTTAGTTATCTTAATTACTATACTTTTGCTTCAGTAGAAAATGCTATTTGTATTGTCAATTACCAGAGAAATATTTTTCACTCTACTAATAAAATTTTAAACTGGCAAATACTAAAGTTTTTCAGTGAAGAAACTGTGGTAGAGTGAAACATAACTGGTTGAAACTTTGGAGAGTTTTCTGGCTACGTATAGAACTTTATCCAGACTTAATGATGGAACATGGAATTTAATGGATATTGGTTTTTTTTCTTTTTCTATTGGCAGGAAATGTTTATGATCCTACGATGATAGAGTGGGAGGGCACCTTAACAGCCTGCCCTCTCATTTTATAAAGGAGGGAAAAAAGAAGCTCTGTAGCAGTGGTCAGTGAGTGAATTTGAAGTCACAAAACATAGTTTGTGTGAATGTGTGCATGCAAAGTCACTTCAGTTGTGTCCAACTTTGTGACACTATGGACTGTAGCCTCCCCCCTGCCCCCAGGCTTCTTTGTCCATGGGATTCTCCAGGCAAGAATATTGGAGTTGGTTGCCATTTCCTTCTTCAAGAGATCTTCCAACCCAGGATTCAAACCCACATCTGTCTCCTGCATTGGCAGGCAGATTCTTTACTGCTGAGCCACCAGGGAAGCCCTTGTTCCTCATTACATACTTTTAAAATCTCTTTACCAAGGAAAAGACCCATTCAGCATCTTTTTCAGTTTGTTTGTGTGCCTTCCCATAATGCAAAGGTTAGGTAGCAGAAAAACTACATTTACCAGCTATTGTATTGAGGATCTGAATGTGCTTTAGATTCCACCAAAGAGATACATTTGTGTAAGACTTGAAATCAAAGTGTGTGAGAGAATCAGGTGTTTAAAGCATTTGTTTACTGGTGTGGGTCAGCACCATGGTTTTCAAACTTTAGCATGTATTAAGATCATCTGGAAGACTTATTGAAACATAGATTGCCAGATCTTGCCCCCAGAGTGCTGCATTCAAATGGTCTGGGGAGGGGCCTGAAAAGTTTACCTTTCTAACAAGTTTCAGGTATACTCTCTTTCAGTCTTATATTTTTTTGCTTTTTAACATCTAGTGGTCACTTTGGCAGGTTGACTGATTTATTCCTTCAAAAGTGTTTGTAGTATGTATGCCTGCCATGTGCCAGGATCTCTGCTAGACTCTCGAGACATGATGGTGAGCAGAATGTTGCTGTCTTCTGAAACTAAGAGCGAAATGGGAAAGAGACACTCTTAGTTGTATATTAGCACAGGTGTAGTTGAGCTGTTTCAAATCCTGAAAGATGATGCTGTGAAAGTGCCAGCAAATTTGGAAAACTCAGTAGTGGCCACAGGACTGGAAAAGGTCAGTTTTCATTCCGATTCCAAAGAAAGGCAATGCCAAAGAATGCGCAAACTACCACACAATTGCACTCATCTCACATGCTAGTAAAGTAATGCTCAAAATTCTCCAAGCCAGGCTTCAGCAATACATGAACCGTGAACTCCCTGATGTTCAAGCTGGTTTTAGAAAAGGCAGAGGAACCAGAGATCAAATTGCCAACATCTGCTGGATCATGGAAAAAGCAAGAGAGTTCCAGGAAAACATCTGTTTCTGCTTTATTGACTATGCCAAAGCCTTTGACTGTGTGGATCACAATAAACTGTGGAAAATTCTGAAAGAGATGGGAATACCAGACCACCTAACCTGCCTCTTGAGAAATCTGTATGCAGGTCAGGAAGCAACAGTTAGAACTGGACATGGAACAACAGACTGGTTCCAAATAGGAAAAGGAGTACGTCAAGGCTGTATATTGTCACCCTGCTTATTTAACTTATATGCAGAGTACATCATGAGAAATGCTGGACTGGAGGAAACACAAGCTGGAATCAAGATTGCCGGGAGAAATATCAATAACCTCAGATATGCAGATGACACCACCCTTATGGCAGAAAGTGAAGAGGAGCTAAAAAGCCTCTTGATGAAAGTGAAAGAGGAGAGCGAAAAAGTTGGCTTAAAGCTCAACATTCAGAAAACGAAGATCATGGCATCTGGTCCCATCACTTCATGGGAAATAGATGGGGAAACAGTGGAAACAGTGCCAGACTTTATTTTTTTAGGCTCCAAAATCACTGCTGATGGTGACTGCAGCCATGAAATTAAAAGACGCTTACTCCTTGGAAGAAAAGTTATGTCCAACCTAGATAGCATTTTCAAAAGCAGAGACATTACTTTGCCGACTAAGGTCTGTTTAGTCAAGGCTATGGTTTTTCCTGTGGTCATGTATGGATGTGAGAGTTGGACTGTGAAGAAGGCTGAGCGCCGAAGAATTGATGCTTTTGAACTGTGGTGTTGGAGAAGACTCTTGAGAGTCCCTTGGACTGCAAGGAGATCCAACCAGTCCATTCTGAAGGAGATCAACCCTGGGATTTCTTTGGAAGGAATGATGCTAAAGCTGAAACTCCAGTACTTTGGCCACCTCATGCGAAGAGTTGACTCACTGGGAAAGACTCTGCTGCTGGGAGGGATTGGGGGCAGGAGGAGAAGGGGACGACGGAGGATGAGATGGCTGGATGGCATCACAGACTCGATGGACGTGAGTCTGAGTGAACTCTGAGAGATGGTGATGAACAGGGAGGCCTGGGGTGCTGCGATTCATGGGGTCACAGAGTCGGACACGACTGAGCGAATGAACTGAACTGAACATTTAGGTGAGGGAAATGAGTACTTGTCAGGAGAGCATTCACTGAGGAGCAGATGTCTAATCTGCAAGCTGAAAGATGAAGTGAAATGAAGTAGCTCAGCCGTTCCCGACTCTTTGCCATCCCGTGTACTGTAGCCTACCAGACTCCTCCATCTATGGGATTTTCCAGGCAAGAATACTGGAGTGAGTTGCCATTTCCTTCTCCAGGAGATCTTCCCGACCCAGGGATTGAACCCGGATCTCCTGTATTGTAGGCAGATGCTTTACCGTCTGAGCCACCAGGGAAGATGAGGAGAGATTAAGTAGGCCAAATAGGGAATAATCTATTTTGTAGTCATAGGGAATAGTGTGTGCAAAAACCCTGAACAGGGAAAGAGATTGACAACAGTGGGTGACTTAAAGAAGGCCTTTGCAGTTAGAGTATAGAAGATGATTTGGGGAGAGCAGAAGTAGGGAGCAAATTAAGAGTAAATACTGGCAGTTAGGAACCTTTACAGCAGCCTAGGTGAGAGAAGATGGTAGCTTGGACTGTGGTGGTGCTGGCAGAGATAGAAAATGTAGTCAGTTTTGAGCCATATTAAGAGGGCTTTTGTTTGTTTAAATTATATAACTTATTGGGTTGAATATATTGCAAAAGTTGCAAGCTGATTGATTTTTACTTTTTTCTCTTTAGGAATCATCCAGCCTGCCTGTGCTACTAGGTGAATGGAAAACTCTGATTTAAACAAAGTACTAGCAAGGAGTTGTCCTTGATTTTTGTACTTTGTAGAAAAATTCTTCCTCAAATTCTTTTCACATCTTTCCTTACTGTAAAAACTGCATTTAAGTTAGAAAATGAAGCAATTGAAGAGGAAAAGAAAAAGCAATTTCAGTGTACAAGAAACTCAGACCCTTTTGAAAGAAATTACGAAAAGGAAAGAAGTAATTTTTTCCAAGCAGCTCAATACAACAATTAATGTGATGAAGCGAATGGCTTGGGAGGAGATTGCACAGTGTGTGAATGCTGTAGGAGAAGGAGAACAGAGAACAGGGACAGAAGTGAAAAGAAGGTACCTTGACTGGCGAGCCCTTATGAAGAGAAAGAAGATGAAGGCAAACATTAAGCTAGTTGGTTCAGGGTTTCCCCTTCCCACATCTGATTTAGATGACTCTCTCACTGAAGAGATAGATGAAAAGATTGGATTCCGAAGTGATACAAATTTTGATTGGCAAAATGTGGCAGATTTCAGGGATGCAGGTGGATCTTTAACTGAGGTCAAGGTGGAAGAGGAAGAAAGAGATCCCCAGAGTCCTGAAGTAAGTATTAGCCTATGGGAACCCTCTTTTTATTTCTTCATTTCTGATATAAGAGTTTGTTACAGACAGAGAACAGTTAAGAAATTCCCAGATTTTCAAGCTAACTTAAAAATAGTACGTAACAGAGTCATTCCATTTTTTACTATCTCACCGTCATTAATCTCTTGTCACCTCAATGTGCTCTTTTAACTGTACATTATTAGATTAGTAACGTCACACAGTTGTAAATATTTTTCAAAATTCAAAATAAATGGTTCTGTGTGCTCAAATACAGAAAGCTTTAAAGAAATGCCTAAACAAATTAACAACCATGAATATAAATAAATACTGAGAACTAATTTTCTCTTTTAGTTTGAGATTGAAGAGGAAGAAGAAATGTTGTCATCAGTCATACCAGATTCCAGGAGGGAAAATGAACTTCCTGATTTCCCCCACATTGATGAATTTTTTACTCTGAACTCAACACCATCTAGGTCTGCATATGATGAGCCCCATTTGCTTGTAAACATAGAGAAACAGAAACTAGAATTGGAAAAACGAAGGCTTGATATTGAGGCTGAAAGACTGCAGGTAGAGAAGGAACGCCTACAGATTGAGAAAGAGAGGCTGCGACATTTAGACATGGAGCATGAGCGACTTCAGCTGGAGAAGGAGCGGTTGCAGATTGAAAGAGAGAAGCTGAGGTTACAGATAGTGAACTCAGAGAAGCCATCTTTGGAAAGTGAACTTGGTCAAGGGGAAAAGTCCATACATCAACCACAGGATATAGAAACTGAGAAGTTAAAACTTGAGAGAGAACGCTTACAACTGGAAAAAGATAGGCTGCAGTTTTTGAAGTTTGAATCAGAGAAGCTGCAGATTGAAAAGGAACGTTTACAAGTAGAGAAAGAGAGACTACGAATTCAGAAGGAAGGACACTTGCAGTGATTTATCTAGGTCTCCATTTATCAAATCTTTGTAAACCATAGGTTTCAGTTTAAAAATCATTGCAGGATTAGCTGTATTGTTGGTTTTTTCCCCTGTTTAATATTAGTGTTTTCAGTAGGAAAAAGATGATTATTTGTGGGTAATTATATGCTTAAGTCTTCTATGAAAACTATGTGCCCTAGCATAAACAATATAGCAGAAATTGTTGTACTATACTCTTTAGTAAAATTACAGTCTCGTATAATCTATGGACTCAGAGTACAATTATGTCTGTATAAAATTCTAGCTCAGTAGTTGTTAAGTGGGGATGACTTTGGCCCCCCAAAGTCATTTAGCAATCTCTGGTGACATTTTTTGGTTGTCAGAATTAGAAAGTTGGGCACATTGCTACTGGCATGTAGTATATAGAGGCTAGGGTTGCCTACATCCTGCAATGCACAGGACAGTTTCCACCCTCCCTGCTAAAAAGAATGATCAAATCCAAAATAGCAATATTGCTGAGGTTGAAGAGCCCTGTCTTAGCCTGGCTGAGCACCTCTTTTAGCTATGTTTCAGTTTCAGAATGTTAAAACTGCAGATATTTATGTGGGAATTACTTAAATGGCCCCACACTTTAACTATGAAACAGTATAGTATATTGACTATAGGTATGATGAAGACTATAGATGTTTTATTCCTTTGTTTCCATCTGTATATAATGTGAGAGTCAGAAAAGAATATAGGCAATCAGAGGTTGTCTAAAGTGGGTTACTTTGCAAAGCAGTTCATTCGTTTAGCCTTTAGTGCTTTAGAAACAGCACAGATTTTTGTAAGCTTTATGCTTTCTTCTGTGACTCCATTGACTAAGCCAGTAGTTTAGACAAAAACTGTCATTTCAACCATGTACTGAAATCCTAATATACTTGTTTGAAGCTAGTAAGAATGTTACCAGTTTAAAAATGGTGCCAGTAGTCAATGAACTGGAACTCAGTAATTGGTCATTTAATTTTTAAAATAGATAATAACTATTTGGAACTGGGAATGGGGGTGGGGGAGAATATCCTCTGTATCAAATAGTAATGATGGTGATGAAATAATGATAATAGTGGTGTATTATGAATTAGGGAAGCACTATTGCACACTATCTGACCTAATCTGTAGAAAAAGTCTTGAGAGTAGTAATATTCCTGAACCTGAGGCTTAGAGAACTCACACTTCGCTTAAATGACTGATTTCGTATATCATGATGCATTTTGTCTTTGTTTCTCCCTGTGAAACAGTTTGTATCTTTAGTCAGTCGTTTTGGTATTTATTCTCAGACCGAGGGTTTACTTAATCTGGTGATTTGCCTTCAGTCTCCTAAAGGTAATTTTTCCACTGTCCGATGATTCTGACGCACACTAAAGTTGAGAATCACTGCATGAGATCATTTTGTATTTTCCCATTTCCAGTATAAGTAGCCTTAGTACGTCTCTTCTATTGACAGATACTACCTTGTTTCTAAATTGATTCTTGTTAATTTAAGAATGTCTTGAAACCATATGTAACATTTGAGTATGGGTATATAAGGCAGAAATATACATTTTAGTTACCTTGAGTTTGGAATAGTGTTATTTTTGTATAATTGAAATAAATGCTTCTGCCATAGAAATGAATTTGCCGATACTAATTGTGTGAATATTTATCATTTCAAGTGATGCTCAATGCCGTGAGGGTTGAGATCAAGGCTGGAAGAGAGCTTTATCATGGTGAGTGGGGTCAAGGGGCCTAACATTTGTGTTAGGGATTATGCTATGTGCTTTTCATGAATTATTTTGTTTCTTAAAACAAGCCTTGAGTCATTTTGGCCCGACTTTTATAAGAAAGGAAACAGTAATTCATCAGTTTAATTAAGGAATACATAATAGGCCAAAGAACTAAATAGACATTTCTCCAAAGAAGACATACAGATGGCCAACAAACACATGAAAAGCTGCTCAGCATCACTCATTATCAGAGAAATGCAAATCAAAACCACAATGAGGTACCATTTCACGCCAGTCAGAATGGCTGCGATCCAGAAGTCTATAAGCAATAAATGCTGGAGAGGATGAGGAGAAAAGGGAACCCTCTTACACTGTTGGTGGGAATGCCAACTAGTACAGCCACTATGGAGAACAGTGTGGAGATTCCTTAAAAAGCTGGAAATAGAACTGTCTTATGACCCAGCAATCCCACTGCTGGGCATACTCACTGAGGAAACCAGAATTGAAAGAGACACGTGTACCCCAATGTTCATCACAGCACTGTTTCTAATAGCCAGGACATGGAAGCAACCTAGATATCCATCAGCAGATGAATGGATAAGAAAGCTGTGGTACATATACACAATGGAGTATTACTCAGCCATTAAAAAGAATACATTTGAATCAGTTCTAATGAGGTGCATGAAACTGGAGCCTATTATACAGAGTGAAGTAAGCCAGAAAGAAAAACACCAAAACAGTATACTAACACATATATATGGAATTTAGAAAGATGGTAATGATAACCCTGTATGCAAGACAGCAAGAGAGACACAGATGTAAAGAACAGACTTTTGGACTCTGTGGGAGAGGGAGAGGGTGGGATGATTTGGGAGAATGGCATTGAAACATGTATACTATCATGTAAGAATGAAGCACCAGCCTATGTTTGATATANCTAGATGTCCATCAGCAGATGAATGGATAAGAAAGCTGTGGTACATATACACAATGGAGTATTACTCAGCCATTAAAAAGAATACATTTGAATCAGTTCTAATGAGGTGCATGAAACTGGAGCCTATTATACAGAGTGAAGTAAGCCAGAAAGAAAAACACCAATACAGTATCAGTTCAGTTCAGTCGCTCAGTCGTGTCTGACTCTTTGCAACCCCATGATTCGCAGCATGCCAGGCCTCCCTGTATCCAGCCATCTCATCCTCTGTCGTCCCCTTCTCCTCCTGCCCCCAATCCCTCCCAGCATCAGAGTCTTTTCCAATGAATTAACTCTTCGCATGAGGTGGCCAAAGTACTGGAGTTTCAGCTTTAGCATCAGTCCTTCCAAAGAAATCCAGGGCTGATCTTCAGAATGGACTGTTTGGATCTCCTTGCAGTCCAAGGGACTCTCGAGAGTCTTCTCTAGTATACTAATGCATATATATGGAATTTAGAGAGATGGTAATGATAAAACCCTGTATGTGAGACAGCAAGAGAGACAGATGTATAGAACAATCTTCTGGACTCTGTGGGAGAGGGAGAGTGTGGGATGATTTGGGAGAACGGCATTGAAACGTATAATACCATATATGAAATGAATCACCAGTCCAGGTTTGATGCATGATACTTTGCTTGGGGCTGGAGCACTGGGACGACCCAGAGAGATGGTAAAGGGAGGGAGGAGGGAGGGGGTTTCAGAATGGGGAACATGTGTATACCTGTGGCAGATTCATGTTGATGTATGGCAAAACCAATACAATATTGTAAAGTAACCTCCAATTAAAATAAATTTATATTAAAAAAATAAAACAATACATTAAAAAGTGATATGCCATACTGACCCAAGATTTTAGCATAAAACTCTAAGGAGGAGTACTGAAGGTTTATAGATATAGTTATAATTATTGTAGCTTAGTTCCTTGCTACTTGTGAAAGTCATTTAACTTACACTATGATTTCCTCATCTGTAATATGAGTGTAATGATATCTGCTCTACGTATGCTTCATAGTTCTTTTTTTGTTAATAATATATAAAGTAAAATGCTATTTTAAAGGCAAGTTGATATTAGTGTTAACATTAAGATCAATAGATTTTAACTTCCTAGAAGTAAGCATTGAAGATAGCAAGTATTATTTATGGTTGGAGCTTTCTTGGTTCCACGAAGTAAGAGACCTAAAAAAAAAAAAAGAAGCATCAGGTTACTATCTTCCAGGGATTTGGTTGAAGAGCTTTGAATTTCTTAACACTGTCCCAGGTATAGATGGATTCAGTTGGTTCACTGTAGTAGGAAACTTCATTGCTGCATTTCTGAAGTGATATGCACACTTGGAGTGAGTCATTTCAGTTAGCTGTTTCTGTGTAATTTGTTGCTGTTGTGCAGTCACTAAGTCACGTCTGACTTTTTGTGACCTCCATGAACTGCAGCACACCAGGCTTCCAAGTCCTTCACTATCTCCAGGAGAGTGCTCAAACTCATGTCCAATGAGTCAGTGATGCCATCCAACCATCTCATCCTCTGTCTCTCCCTTCTCCTCCTGCCTTCAATCTTTCCAAGCGTCAGGGTCTTTTCCAGTGAGTTGGCTCTTTGCATCAGGTGGCCGAAGTGTTGGAGCTTCAGCTTCAGCATCAGTCCTTTCAATGAATATTTAGGGTTGATTTCCTTTAGGATTGATTTGTTTGATCTTCTTGTTCAAGGGACACTCAAGAGTCTTCTCGAGCACCACAGTTCAAAAGCAAATTCTTTGGTGCTTAGTCTTTTTTATTGTCCAACTCTCATATCTGTACATGACTACTGGAAAAATCATAGCTTTGACTATATGTACCTTTGTTGGCTAAGTGATGTCTCTGCTTTTTAATTTGCTGTCTAGGTTTGTCACAGCTTATCTTCCAAGGAGCGAGTGTTTTTTTAATTTCGTGGCTGCACTCACCATTTGCAGTGATTTGGAGCTCAAAATAGCTGTTTCTGTGTAATAAACCACTTCAAAACTTAGTCATTCATGTTGCTTATGATTTTAGAGGCAGTTAGGCTGAACTCAGTTGGGTAGTTCTGATTTGGGTGTTTTCTCATGGTCAGCTGCAGGTTGGCTAGGCTGTTCAGCTTCTGGGGGTGTTAACTGGATATTGGTTTGGGGTGAGGGGTTTGTCTCAGCTCTCCTGATGGTGTTTAATTATCTAACAGGACTTATTTTAGTGATGATAGCAGGAGTTTAAGAATGAAAGAAGTGATGCTCAAGGTGTTTTGAGGCCAAGGCTCAGGACTGGCACTTCACTTCTGCTGCATGATATTGGCCAAAACAAATCATTGGGTCATACCAGAGTTGAAAGGTGGGGGAGAGTGTCACCTTTTTATATGCAGAGCTGAGGAACCAGAGATCAAATTGCCAACATCTGCTGGATCATGGAAAAAGCAAGAGAGTTCCAGAAAAAACATCTATTTCTGCTTTATTGACTATGCCAAAGCCTTTGACTGTGTGGATCACAATAAACTGTGGAAAATTCTGAGAGAGATGGAATACCAGACCACCTGACCTGCCTCTTGACAAACCTGTATGCAGGTCAGGAAGCAACAGTTAGAACTGGACATGGAACAACAGACAGGTTCCAAATAGGAAAAGGAGTACATCAAGGCTGTGTATTGTCACCCTGCTTATTTAACTTCTATGCAGAGTACATCATGAGAAATGCCAGATGGAGGAAGCACAGGCTGGAATCAAGATTGCCAGGAGAAATATCAATAACCTCAGATATGCAGATGACACCACCCTTATGGCAAAATGTGAAGAACAAAAGAGCCTCTTGATGAAAGTGAAAGAGGAGAGTGAAAAGTTGGCTTAAAGCTCAACATTTGGAAAACTAAGATCATGGCATCATGTCCCATCACTTCATGGCAAATAGATGGGGAAACAGTGTCAGACTTTAGTTTTCTGGGCTTCAAAATCACTGCAGATGGTGATTGCAGCCATGAAATTAAAAGATGCTTACTCCTTGGAAGGAAAGTTAAGACCAACCTAGACAGAAAATTAAAAAGCAGAGACATTACTTTGTCAACAAAGTTCCGTCTAGTCAAGGCTATGGTTTTTCCAGTAGTCATGTATGGATGTGAGAGTTGGACTATAAAGAAAGCTGAGCACCGAAGAATTGATGCTTTTGAACTGTGGTGTTGGAGAAGACTCTTGAGAGTCCCTTGGACTGCAAGGAGATCCAACCAGTCCATGCTAAAGGAGATCAGTCCTGGATGTTCATTGGAAGGACTGATGTTGAAGCTGAAACTCCAATACTTTGGCCACCTGATGCAAAGAGCTGACTCATTTGAAACAACTCTGATGCTGTGAAAGATTGAGGGCAGGAAGAAAAGGGGATGACAGAGGATGAGATGGTTAGATGGCATCACCAACTCAATGGATATGAGTTTGGGTAAACTCTGGGAGTTGGTGATGGATAGGGAGGCCTGGCATGCTGCAGTTCATGGGGTCACAAAGAGTCGAACATGACTGAGGAACTGAACTGAACTGAAAGTCTGAAAAGAAATGGATACAGAGAGGGGTGAGGAATTGTGTTCATTCTCATAATCTACTACATGCCATTCTGGTTTATCTGGATGCTCCCGATTATGTCAGTGGTATTGGTAATTTATCTGGTTTAGCATTTGTTCTAGACAGAAATACCCTAATATGGGCAGTAAATTATATTGTCATTCTGATCATGAAGACTTCCTTTTGTAAGGATGCTGATTTTAAAGAAGCTAGGAGCCATACATTTGCAGAAAAACAAAGTGTGTACTCAGGCTTTTTCTTATAAATTAAACACATTAGTCTGTAACTGAAGAGAATTCTTTGCTTCTTTTGTTTTCTACCTAAATTGTCTTTTTTTTTTCTTCTATTGTTACTTTGCCTCTCTATTTTCATTTTTCTACCTCTTCAAGCTTTGTTATTAAATCTTGAAAATCAAAGCAGATCATAGCCTTTCTAGAATATTTTATTTTAAATTGATAGCTACCTTTCCTATCTCTCCTTAATTTTTTGAAATAAAAATTATTTTCATTGGTTTGCTCTATATTTGCTTTAACATTATACTTCCCCCTGATAAATTAATTTCTTAAATACAGATGACCCCTTAAATGATATTGGAGGCTAGGGGCACTCACCCCTCTGCTCATGCAGCAGAAAATTTGCATATACTTTTTGACTCCCTGAAAACTTTACTAATAACCTACTCTTGACTGGAAGCTTTACTGATAAACAGTTGGTTAACATATTTTATACATGTATTATGTTCTGTATTCTTACAATAGAGTAAGCTAGAGAAAAGAAAATGTTATTAAGAAAATCATGAGAAAAAGAAAATACATTTAATGGTACCACACTGTATACATACGAGATGAATTATCTTTCTTGGCAGTATCTCCATCAATATTGTCTTATATGATAGAAATCACTGTAGATGTTGTTTGTATTAGTACTGGATATCAAAAATGTAAAGATTATGTGAAAATTTATTTACAGGTATAATGATTCATGTATTGATAATAAAGAAGCAGCAATGTGATTGCTTTATGCTAGCTTAGTGTAATCAATATAATTACTTCATGGTAGCCTAGCCTACACACTAAAAAAATGAATCATTAGAACAAGATGATGGAGGAGTGGGTGGATATGGAATGCATCTCTCTCCACTGATACATCAGGAACACAACTTCAGACACAGAAGTGCATGCAGAACACCAGCTGAGAGTGGACAGGAGTACCTGACTAGCAGAAAAGAACATATAGAACCATGCAAAACTCTGTAAGATGAAGTAACTAGGGGGAAAAACAGGAGTGTTAGTAGGACTGGACCTGCCCTCAGTGGGTAGGGGAACTGAAGCAGGGGTCTGATCCCCACAGTGGGGCAATTGTCTGGGTCAGAGGAGAAACATTTAAGCCTGAGAGTGAAACAGCTGATCTGTGGCAGCCTAAATGGAATGAGATCATTCTGTCGTTTTTGAGATTGCATCCAAGTACTGCATTTCGGACTCTTTTGTTGACCATGATGGCTACTCCATTTCTTCTGAGGGATTCCTGCCCGCAGTAGTAGATATAATGGTCATCTGAGTTAAATTCACCCATTCCAGTCCATTTTAGTTCGCTGATTCCTAGAATGTCGACGTTCACCCTTGTCATCTCTTGTTTGACCACTTCCAATTTGCCT
>SJYH01007274.1:3326-18030 GCA_006408735.1 Sylvicapra grimmia | reverse complement strand
TGGCCACCTCATGCGAAGAGTTGACTCATTGGAAAAGACTCTGATGCTGGGAGGGATTGGGGGCAGGAGGAGAAGGGGACGACCGAGGATGAGATGGCTGGATGGCATCACTGACTCGATGGATGTGAGTCTGAGTGAACTCCGAGAGATGGTAATGAACAGAGAGGCCTGGCGTGCTGCGATTCATGGGGTCGCAAAGAGTCGGACACGACTGAGCGACTGAACTGAACTGAACTGAAATGGAATGAGAACAGACAGTCCTTGCTGCAGCCATACACACCCTGGACAAGGATGCAGGTCCTTAGGAAGGTGCAGAGGCTGGGAGATGGAGTTTAGGGATTGTGGAGCAATCTCAGGTTGATGGCTGCTATTGACTATGGAGAAATGAATCCAGGGTGTGTGAGGGAGGAGATCGTGATGGGAAATGCCTGTGGAGAAAAGCCAGGCAGTCATGGAAGCAAGGTGATACTGCTGAGTCATGCGTAGTCATAGTCTCTCTCCCTCCACAGGCCAGCGTCCGCAGCTGAACAATAGAGAGGCTGGCCCACCAAACATCTGATGCCCAAACTACACAGTAGGACCCCAACCAGGGTGCCTGTTTACATGCCTGATGCACTGATCTACAGAGTAGGACCCCAGCCAGGGGGGCCCCCTCTATGTGCCTGATGCGCCCAACAACAGAGAAGGACCCCAGGCAAGGGAGCCCTCTAAGTGCCTGAACAGGCAGAGCTACAGAGAAAGACTGGCCAAAGAGGCCTTCTGATGGCCAGCTACAAGAAGCTCAAAAAAAGACTCTGATAGGGCCATAACTCCTAGGGTGGAGGCAGTCCATGTCCCTGCACACTTTGTGCCACTGGGTCCCTGCAAGTCAAGCAGCTGTGCCACCTTCAAGCTCAACTCTCACTAGGGCAGAACCGCCACAAGCAAAAGAAGAAAATTTTTCATCTATGCGTTCAGGGTTGCTTCAGTCATGTCTAAACCTTTGCCACCCGGCAAACTGGCCTGCTAGGCTTCTCTGTCAGGGAGGGGATTTCTCCAGACAAGAATACTGGAGCGTGTTGGCCAATACTGGTTGTCACACCCTTCTGGAGCACTATATTTCCCGCTGCCCTAGTCACCAACACCCCTGAGTACCTAGTTCTGCCAGAACCCCTGCAACCCAAGCAGCTGCACCACCTCCACACCTGGTCATCATAGGGACAAACCCAAGGCCTCCAGAGCAGCCTCAGGAGCAAACCCCAGTGGATGACTCACATGCAGAGGTGGAAATAAAACCACAATTGAAAACCAGGGGCAGCGTGACTAAGGAAAAGGACCCAAAACCTTCCCACTAGATGTACAAGCTGCAGACTTAACCCACACGATCACCTAGGCAGACTGTCTGTGGAATATATAAAAGGATATTGAAAGCTCCCACAAAAGAGAATGCACTAATTCTGATAGTTGCGGACATTGGAGGCAAGAACACAGAGGAATAGGACCAGATTAGAGTTTGAGCTGCCCCTACAGCAGGTCCAGAGACCAGCACAGTGTTGGGGGGGTATCCCAGGGAGGTAAGGTGGACTGTGACTCCAAGCGAGAGAAAGGACTCTGACAGCAGTGACTCCAGAAAACCATTTATTATTCTTATGTTTTGACTTGTTCTGTAGATTCTTTTGCTTTCTCCCCCACCTATGTAATAGTTGTTGATTTTACTAGTACTTTGAAATCTTATGAAATCTAATTAAGCTTTTGAGCTCTTTTTTTCTCAGTCACATTTTTTATTATTGTTATAAACCTCTGCCTCTACGTTGGGCTTTTGCAGTTCTGTGGAGTTTTCCTTTTTTTTTTTATGTTTAATTTTTTAAACCTATTATTTTTTCTACTTTTATGCCTTTGTTTGCTTTTCTACTGTTCTTTTCCCCTTGCTGTTAAACTTTAATGTATATAAATCTTCTTCATCTACCTCTATTTAAATTTGCATATCAATTATTTCTTTTCTTTCTTTCCTTTCATCTCAATATATTTGTTAGTTTTATTTTTATTGCTCTATTCCCCACTTGACACCTTGCTTTAGTTTTGTTTTCCAGTTTGTGCTTTATTCTTAACTGGTAAATATAATTTTTGTTTTCCTTTATTTGTTGGATCAATTTATTATACTTTATTTTTATTGGACTGTTTCAATTTTGCTTACGGGTGTATATGTATATGTATATGTATATATTCAGTCACACTTTTTATTGTTGTTATAAACCTCTGTCTCTACATTGGGCTTTTGCAGTTCTGTGGAGTTTACCTTTTGTTGTTGTTGTTGTTCTTTTCTCTTAAAAATTTTTTTTAAACCTATCATATTTTTTTCTACATTTATTCATTTGTTTGCCTTTCCTACTTTTCTTTTCCCCTTGCCATTAAACTTTAATATATATAAATCTTCTTTATCTACCTCTATTTAACTTTTCATATCAGCTCATTCTTTCTTTCTTTTCCTCTCAACATATTTGTAGTTTTACTTTCATTGCTTTATTCCCCAATTGGCACCTTGCCTTAGTTTTTTTTTCCAGTTTGTGCTTCAGTTAGTTTCATTCTTAACTGGTAGATATAATTTTTTGTTTCCTTTGTTCACTGGGTCAATCTATTGTACTTTACTTTTGTTGGACTGTTTTGATTTTGCTTATGGGTGTATATCTATATGTGTATATTCAGTCACACTTTTTATAGTTGTTATAAACCTCTGCCTCACATTGGGCTTTTACAATTCTATGGATTTTTCCTTTTCTTCTTTGTTCTTCCTTTTTTTTCTCTCTCTCTCTCTCTCTTTTTTATAATTTTAACTTTTAATTTTTTAAAACTATTATACTTTTTCTACATTTACTCCTTTGTTTGCCTTTCCTACTGTTCTTTTCCCCTTGCAGTTAATCTTTAATGTATATAAATCTTCTTCATCTACCTCTATTTAACTCTGCATATCTATTCTTGCTTTCTTTCCCTTCCTCTCAACATATATGTTAGTTTTGTTTTCATTCCTTTATTCTCCACTTGGCATCTTGCTTTCATTTGTTTTAGTTAGTTTCATTCCTAACTGGTAAATATAACTTTGGATTTTGTTGGGATGTTTCGACTTTGCTTATGGGTGTATATGTATATGTGTATGTTCCATTATTTTAATTATTAGTTGTCTGATTTTATAACTGTCATTTGTCTGGGGTTCATCTTTGGTTTCTCATTTTTGGGTATTTGTTTTAATCTCACTTAATGTCATAACAAACCACTTGTGGAATCTTCATTCCTGACCATAGATCAAGCTCTGAGCCTTTGGAGTGGGAGCACTGACTCCAAGACCCCAGACTACCAGAGAACTGACCCTAGGGAGTATCAAATAGTGAGAACTCACACACAGGAATCCACTTGAATACAAGACCCAACATCACCCAACCACCAGTAGCACCCTGGGCAGGACACCTCATCTAAACAAACAAAACAAAAATACAAACCCAATCATCAGCAGATAGGATTACCACCTCACTCAGAGGAGGAATCAGAGGAAAAACAAACAAACAACACCAACAAAAAACTCAGCACAAATCTCACTCTATATGAAGCTTACACAAACCACTGGACCAACCTTAGGAGGGCAGAAACCAAAAGGAAGGAAGAATACAATCTTGAAGACTGGGAAAAGGAGATCTCAAACACAATAAGTTAAAAAAAGATAAAAGGCAGAGAAATACTACACAAATGAAGGAACAAATTAGAAGCACAGAAGTCTATATAAACGAAGAGGAAATAGGCAAACTACTTGAAAACGAATTCAGAATAATCATAGTAAAGATTATCAAAAATCTTTAAGGCAAAATGGAAAAAATACAAGAATCAATTAACAAAGAACTAGAAGAATTAAAGAATAAACATACAGTGACAAACAGCACAATTACTGAAATTAAAAATACTCTGGAAGAAATCAATAGCAGAATATCTGGAACAGAAGAATGAATCAGTGAGCTGGAAGATAAAATGTTGGAAATAAGTTCTGAAGAGCAGAATAAAGTAAAAAGAATGAGAAGAACTGAGGACAGTCTCAGAGACCTCCGGGACAATATCAAATGCACCGACATTCAAATTATAGGGATACCAGAAGGAGAAAAAAAGAACGGTGTGAAAAAAATTTTGAAGAGATTATAGTTAAAAATTTACCCAACATGGAAAAGGAAATAATCAAGTCCAAGAGGTGCAGAGTCCTATGCAGAATAAATCCAAGGAGAAACATGCCAAGACACATACTAATCAAACTAATAAGACTAAGCACAAAGAAAGAATATTAAAAGCAGCAAGGGAAAAGCAACAAGTAACATACAATGAAAACCCCATAGTTTGACACCTGATGTTTTAGCAGAAACTCTGCAGGCCAGAAAGAATGGCAGGATATATTTAAAGTACTGAAAGGGAAAAATCTACAACCAAGATTACTGTGACTGGCAAGGATCTCATTCAAAATTGATGGAGAAATGAAAAGCTTTTCAGACAAGCAAAAGTTAATAAAATTTCAGTTCAGTTCAGTTCAGTTCAGTTCAGTNTCCACCCAGCTGCCACCCTGAACTCAGACGCCCCTGACCTCGGACGCGGGGGGTCGCCTCCCGGCCGCCCCTGACCTCGGACACGGGGTGTCTCCTCCCGGCCGCCACTGACCTCGGATGCGGGGTAGCTCCACCCAGCTGCCCCAAACCAGGTTTACAACAAGTTTTAAAGGGACTTATATAGTCAGGAAACAGAAGAGAAGGAAAAAGATCTACAAAATCAACCCCAAACAATTAAGAAAATGTCAATAGGAACATATATATCAATAATTACTTTAAATGTAAATGGATTAAGTGTTCTAACCAAAAGACTGGATGAATGGATACAAAAACAGGGCCCATATATATGCTGTCTATAAGAAACCTACTTCAGATCTCAGGACACATATAGACTGAAAGTGAGAGGATGGAAAAATAGTCTCTGCAAATGGGGAAAAGAAAGCTGGAGTAGCAATCCTTAGATAAAATAGACCTTAAAATAAAGATTACAAGAGATAAGGAAGGACAAAATATAATGATCAAGAGATCAATCCAAGAGGAAGCCATAACAAATGTAAATATCTATGCACCCAACATAGAAGAACCTCAATATACAAGACAAACCATAACAGACATAAAAGGAGAAATTTACAGTAACACAATAAGAGTAGGAGACTTTAATACCCCACTCACATCAATGGACCAATCATCAAAACAGAAAATTAATAAGGAAACACGTCTTAAATGATACATTAGATGAGATGGATCTCATCGATATCTTCAGGGCATTTCATCCAGTTGCAGAAAAATACACCTTCTTCTGTGTATATTCTCCAGGATATGGAACATTCTTCACGATAAACATCTTTGGTCACAAATCAAACCTCAGTAAATTTAAGAAAATTGAAATAGTATCAAGCATCTTCTGGAGAAGGCAATGGCAACCCACTCCTCTACTCTTGCCTGGAAAATCCCATGGATGGAGGAGCCTGATAGGCTGCAGTCCATTGGGTCTCAAAGAGTCAGATACGACTGAGCGACTTCACTTTCACTTTTCACCCTCATGCATTGGAGAAGGAAATGACAACCCATTCCAGTATTCTTGTCTGGAAACTTCCAGGGATGGCGGGGCCTGGTGGGCTGCCGTCTATGGGGTCGCACAGAGTCAGACACGACTGAAGCGACTTAGCAGCAGCAGCAAGCATCTTCTCAGACCACAATGGTCTGAGACTAGCTATCAACTACAAGAAAGAAAAAAAAAAACTGTAAGAAATACAACACAGGGACTTTAAACAATACGTTTCTAAATAACCAACAGGTTACTGAAGAAATCAAAAGGGAGATAAAAAATTTCTAGAAACAAATTGCAGTGAAAACACAACTCAAAACCTATGGGATGCAGCAGAAGCAGTTCTAAGATGGAAGTTTATAGCAATACAATCCTACTTCAGAAACAAGAAAAACATCGAATAGAAAACCTAACTTTACACCTAAAGGAACTGGAAAAAGAAGAACAACCTTCCCCACCCCCCCCAAATTAGAAGGAAATAAATCATTAAGATCAGAGAAGAAATTCACAATGGATATTACTCAGCCATAAAAAGGAACACCATTGAATCCGTTCTAATGAGGTGATTGGACCTAGAACCTATTATACAGAGTGAAGTGAGTCAGAGAGAGAAAGGTAAATATTGTATTCTAACACACATATATGGAATCTAGAAAAATGGTACTGAAGAATTTACTTACAGGGCAGCAATGGAGAAACAATGCAGAATAGACTTGTGGACATGGGGAGAGGGGATTAGAGGGTGAGATGTATGGAAAGAGTAACATGGAAACTTACATTGCAATATGTAAAATAGATAGCCAATGGGAATTTGCTGTATGGCTCAGGAAACTCAAACAGGGGTTCTGTATCAATCTAGAGGGATGGGATGAGGAGGGAGTTTCAAAAGGGAGAGGCTATGGGATTTCTTTGGAAGGAATGATGCTAAAGCTGAAACTCCAGTACTTTGGCCACCTCATGTGAAGAGTTGACTCATTGGAAAAGACTCTGATGCTGGGAGGGATTGGGGGCAGGAGGAGAAGGGGACGACCGAGGATGNGAGATCCAACCAGTCCATTTTGAAGGAGATCAGCCCTGGGATTTCTTTGGAAGGAATGATGCTAAAGCTGAAACTCCAGTACTTTGGCCACCTCATGCGAAGAGTTGACTCATTGGAAAAGACTCTGATGCTGGGAGGGATTGGGGGCAGGAGGAGAAGGGGACGACCGAGGATGAGATGGCTGGATGGCATCACTGACTCGATGGATGTGAGTCTGAGTGAACTCCGAGAGATGGTAATGAACAGAGAGGCCTGGCGTGCTGCGATTCATGGGGTCGCAAAGAGTCGGACACGACTGAGCGACTGAACTGAACTGAACTGATATGTATACCTATGGCTGATTCATGTTGAGTTTTGACAGAAAACAACAAAATTCTGTAAACCAATTATCCTTCAATAAAAATAAAAGTGAATGACTATAAGAATTTTATGGCATATAGTATACAGTAATATTCATGGTACAAATTGGAAACATTACATTAAAAAATCATGATGATAGGCTGATACTGTTTCCCCAGTTATGAGAGAGAGGCATACTCTACAGTAATATAATACTTTGAAAACAAGGTATAAAATAGCAAGGACATTAACACATTATGAATCTTAAGAAATATCTCTTTATGCCTATAGAAGGATAGGCTTTCCATTTAAATACAAATCTTGCATATGGTATTCTATGTAATGAATACTTAGGAGATGATCATGACATGAAAATATCTCTTACAGTTCTTGCCGTACAGTTATTAGATTTTCACATGAAGACATATAAACACAACATATAAGTTTATTAACAGCAGGATGATTATTTACTATTCATTAAGTGAAATGGATCGTATTAAAGGTCTTCATTCTCATAGTATTTACCGTGAGTAGTCTGAGGAGGGAGACAAAAAGAAAGTTAATCTTGCTGTGTCAGGGTAGCAAGAGGCAGAAGAGGTGGAGGAGTTCTAAGGGGAGCCAGGAGAGACAGGCACATTCTGTGTAACTTTATGGAAATACATTGTAATTTCTGTCTTTTTTACTTTTTCTTTTCACTAAAAATGTTTTAACATGGTACCAATCCTCCAGTATTTGCTTTAGTTTCATTGTTCATATTACAGAGGGTCCATGTTGTAAAAGAAGTCAAATGCAGTTTTGCATAATTGGAGCCCTTCTGACAGATTGTCTAATGTCAATTTGTTTTCTAGCACTGCTGCTTCTACAACTTCTTTCCCATCTAGTTCAAAAGCACACATCTTCATCAAGTTGTCTTCTGTTAATTCCTCTGAATTTGATGTCTATCAGCTCCTGAATTTCTCCAAGATCTTTATCTTGAAACCCTTCCTCCACCCCCCTCCCCCGCACACTTTTTTGGATATATCCATGATCTCTCTCATGATTTCCTCTAATGGCTCTATCATAAATCCTGTGGAGTCATGTAACACATCTGAACATAGCTTTTGGCAACAGGAATTTACTGTTTAAGGCTTAATGGCTGTTTAAAAAGTAACCATGGTGTCTTCAGTGATGCAGTCTTACAAGACTTTCATCATGTTCTCTCTATCAGGGTTCTTTTCCATTGTTTTGATTGTTCTTTCCATAAAGTACCATGTGGAATGAGCCTTAAAGGTCCCTGGGGCCCCCTGATCTAGAGGCTGAATTAGAGATGTTGTGTTTGAGGGGAAGTAGATCACTTTGATGCCTTCAATACTGAACTCAATAATTGTACTCATGGGGTTCTGGGTGGTCAGTGGCATTGTCCAATAGCTAAATAACTTTAAAAGGCAGCTCCTTAGTGGCAAGATACTTTCTAACTTCAAGGACAAAGCTTCAATGGAACCAATCCAGAAAAACTGTTCTCACTTTCAGTCCTTCTTGTTGTACAACTAAAAGATTAGCAGCTGGTGTTTATCTGTTCCCTTCAAGGCACAAGTGTTAGCAATTTTATAAATAAGAGCAGTGCCGATTGTAAACTCCGTTGTATGTGCACAGGTCAGTAGGTAGCCTATCCCTCCCTGCCTTAAATCCTAGTGCCCATATCTCTTCTTTAGTAATAAATGTCCTGCATGGAATTTCTTTCCAGAATAGGGCAATTTTGTCTGTATTAAAAAAAAAAAAAAAGAACTATTCAGGAAGATATCCATTCTCCTCAATGACATTCTAATGGCATTTGGGAACTTGTCTGTTGCCTCTTGGTTAGCATAAGGTTCTCCTCCTATGGTCTTGACATAAAAACAAAAAAAACAAAAAACACCTATTTTTAAAATTATTAAACTATCCTTTGCTAGCATTAAATTCTCCAGTTTTTGATCCATCACCCACTTGCTTTAAATTGTCATGTAACTATTTTGCTTTTTCTTGACTCATATTAGAGTCTACAGATATGCCTTTCTTTTAGCAACCCTGCCTCCATATGAAAGTTGCACTTTCAATATAAGATAAAAAAGTATTTTGCATTTTCTTTTCCAATCTGGATCCCTTTTATTTATTTTTCTTCTCTGATTACCATGGCTAGGACTTCCAAAACTATGTTGAATAATAGCGGTGAGAGTGGGCACCCTAGGTGTGTTCCTGATCTTAGAGGAAATGCTTTCAGTTTTTCAACCCTGAGAATAATGTTTGCTATTTGCTTGTATATGGACTTTATTAAATAAAGGTATGCCAAGTTTCTGGAGAGTTTTATCATAAACGGGTGTTGAATTTTGTCTAAAACTTTTCTGCATCTATTGAGATTATCATATCATATCATATGCTTTTATCCTTCAGCTTGTTAATGTGGTGTATCACATTGATTGATTTGCATATATTGAAGAATCCTTGCATTCCTAAGATAAATCCCAGTTGACCATAGAGTATCACCCTTTAAATGTATTGTTGGATTCTGTTGCTAGTATTTTGTTGAGGATTTTTGTATCCATGTTCATCAATTCTATTGGCCTGTTATTTTCCTTTTTTGTGTGTTTTTTTTTGTCTGGTTTTGGTGTCAGGGTGCTGGTAGCCTCATAAAATGAGTGTTTCTCTCTCTTTAATTTTTTGGAATATTTTGAGAAGGGAATGTGTTAGGTCTTCTCTAAATGTTTCATAGAATTCACCTGTGAAGTCATCTGGCCCTGGCCTCTTGTTTGTTGGAAGATTTTAATCACAGTTTCAGTACTTGTGAACAGTCTGGTCATATTTTTTATTTCTTCCTGGTTCAGTCTTGGAAGGTCATCCAAGAATTTGTCTATTTCTTCCAGGTTGTCCATTTTATTGGCATAGTTGCTTGTGGTAGTCTCTTAGGAATTCTCGCATTTCTGCAGTGTCAGTTGTAATTTCACTTTTTGCAGATGGCATGATACTATAGAAAATCCTAAAGATGCCACCAGAAAACTGCTAGAGTTAATCAATGGATTTAGTAAAGTAATATGATATAAAATTAATACACAGAAATTTCTTGCACTCCTATACACTAACAGCAAAAATTCAGAAAGAGAAATTAAGGAAACAATCCCATTCACCACTGCAGAAAAAAGAATAAATACCTAGGAATAAACTTACCTAGGGAGACAAAATACCTGTGAAGAAAACGATAAGACAGTGATGAAAGAAATAAAAGATGACACAAACAGATGGAGAGATATACCATGTTCTTGGATTTGAAGAATGAATATTGTGAACATGACTACATTACTCCCAAATTCAATACAATCTCTATCAAATTACCAATGCCTTTAATTCTGAACTTGAACAAAACATTTTATGATTTCTTTTTTATTGTTTTGCAAATTTTATTTTTATCTTTTTAAAAAATATATTTCAGGAGTACAGCATTATGATTTGACATCTATGTACACTACAGAGTTATCACTACCACAAATATAGTTGCCATATATCATCTCCTTCACCCAATTTACCCACTGTCCTTCATTTCCCCTCTGATAACTACTAATCTAAAGTAATGACAAACCTAGACATAGTGTTGAAAAGCAGACATTACTTTGCTGACAAAGGTTCGTCTAGTCAAAGCTATGGTTTTTCCAGTCGTCATGTGTGGATGTGAGAGTTAGACTATAAAGAAAGCTAAGCGCTGAAAAATTGACGCTTTTGAACTGTGACGTTGGAGAAGACTCTTGAGAGTCCCTTGTACTTCAAGGACATCAAGCTAGTCAATCCTAAAGGAAATCAGTCCTGAATGTTCGTTGGAAGGACTGAAGCCAAAGCTGAAGCTCCAATATTTTGCCCACCTGTTGCAAAGAATTGACTCATTAGAAAAGATCCTGATGCTGGGGAAAACAGAAGGCAGGGGGAGAAGGGGACAACAGAGAATGAAATGGTTGGATGGCATCCCTGACTCAATGGACATGAGTTTGAGCAAGCTCTGGGCATTGGTTATGGACAGGGAGGCCTGGCGTGCTGCAGACCGTGGGGTTGCAAAGAGTTGGACATGACTGGGTGACTTGACAACTGCGATCACTAATGTGTTCTTTTTTTGTGTATTTTTGTTTGTTCTTTTGTTTTGCTTTTAGATTCTGCATATGGGTGAAATTAAATGGCATTTTTCTTTCTCTCTCTGATTTACCTTAGTGTAATACTTTCAAGGTCTATCCATGTTTGTTGTAAAAAGCAGGGTTTTATTCTTTTTTATGGTTGAGTGATATTCCATTAGAACTATGGCTTTTCTTGCCTTACCCTAAGTCTTCCATAATCTCTTTTTATATCCTGTCCTGCTACTGTCCACCTTTACCACAGTGCTCTAGGCACAAAGTTTTTGTTACTTTTAACACAAGTAAGAGTGTTTGGGTCTTTGTGTTTTCCTTTTGCTTGAAATCTCATTACCAATATTGCTGAATTCTGCTTCCTCTACTACTTCAAGAATATACTGAAATATAAGGATTTTTGCTGGTATTTTCTTAACTATATGATTTTTTCAAAAATTTATTTTTTAATTGAAGGATAATTGCTTTACAGGATTTTATTATTTTCTGTCAAACATCAACATGAATTAGTCATAGGTGTACGGATGTCCCCTCCCTCTTAAAACTCCCTCCCATCTCCCTCCCAATCCCACACTTCTAGATTGTTACAGAGCCCCTGTTTGAGTCATACAGCAATTCCCATTGACTATCTGTTTTGCATATGGTAGTGTAAGTTTTCATGTTACTCTCTCCATACATCTCATCCTCTCCTCCCCTCTCCCTGAAGTCTGTTCTCTGTTTCTCCATTGCTGCCTTGCAAATAAATGATAATCAGTATCATCTTTCTAAATTCCATATATATGTGTTATATCTTTCTCTTTCTGACTTACTTCACTCTATTTAATAGACTTGGGGTTCATCCACCTCATTAGAACTGACTTAAATGCTTTCACTTTTATGGCTGAATAATATTCCACTGTGTATATGTACCACAGCTTCTTTATCCATTCATCTGTCAAGGTACGTCTAGGTTACTTCCATGTTCTAGCTATTGTAAATAGTCCTGCAATGAACAATGGGACACATGTCTTTTGAAACTTTGGTTTCCTTCGAGCATATGCCTAGGAGTGGGATTTCTGGGTCATATGGTGGTTTTATTTCTAGTTTTTTAAAGAAATCTTCATACTGTCTTTCAGGATTTGAAATAGCTCAACTGGAATTCCATCACCTCCACTAGCTTTGTTCGTAGTGATGCTTTCTAAGGCCCACTTGACTTCACATTCCAGGATGTCTGGCTCTAGATGAATGATCACACCATCATGATTATCAGGGTCATGAAGATCTTTTTTGTACAGTTCTTCTGTGTATTCTTGCCACCTCTTCTTAATATCTTCTGCTTCTGTTAGGTCCATATCATTCTTGTCCTTTATTGAGCCCATCTTTGCATGAAATATTCCCTTGGTATCTCTAATTTTCTTGAAGAGATCTCTAGTCTTTCCCATTCTGTTCTTTTCCTCTATTTTTTGCATTGATCGCTGAAGAAGGCTTTCTTATCTCTTCTTGCTATTCTTTGGAACTCTGCATTNTTTGCACCAACTTTTTGTTCCCTTGGTGTCTCTAATTTTCTTGAAGAGATCTGTAGTCTTTCCCATTCTGTTGTTTTCCTCTATTTCTTTGCATTGATCGCTGAGGAAGACTTTCTTATCTCTCCTTGCTATTCTTTGGAACTCTGCATTCACATGGGTATATCTTTCCTTTTCTCCTTTGCTTTTGGCTTCTCTTCTTTTCACAGATATTTGTAAGGACTCCTCACTCAGCCATTTTGATTTATTGCATTTCTTTTTCTTGGCAATCGTCTTGCTCCCTGTCTCCTGTAAAATATCACGAACCTCCATCCATAGTTCATCAGGCCCTCTGTCTATCAGATCTAGTCCCTTAAATCCATTTCTCACTTCCACTGTATTTAGGTCATACCTGAATGGTCTAGTGGTTTTCCCCACTTTCTTCAATTTCAGGCAATAATGAGTTCATGATCTAAGCCACAGTCAGCTCCTGGTCTTGTTTTTGCTGACTGTATATAGCTTCTCCATCTTTGGATGCAAAGAATATAATCAATCTGATTTCAATATTGACCATCTGGTGATGTCCATGCATAGCATCTTCTCTTGTGTTGTTATAAGAGGGTGTTTGCTGTGACCAGTGTGTTCACTTGGCAAAACTCTATTAGCATTTGCCCTGCTTCATTCTGTACTCCAAGGCCAAATTTGCCTGTTACTCCAGGTGTTTCTTGATTTCCTACTTTTGCATTCTGCTGCTGCTAAGTCACTTCAGTCATGTCCAACTCTGTGTGACCCCCATAGATGGCACCCCACCAGGCACCCCCATCCCTGGGATTCTCCAGGCAAGAATACTGGAGTGGGTTGTCATTTCCTTCTCCAATTCATGAAAGTGAAAAGTGAAAGTGAAGTCGTTCAGTTGTATCCGACTCAGCAACCCCATGAACTGCAGCCTACCAGGCTCCTCCATCCACGGGATTTTCCAGGCGGGAGTACTGGAGTGGGGTGCCAATGCCTTCTCCTACTTTTGCACTCTAGTGCCCTATAATGAAAAGTACATCTTTGTGGGGTACTAATTCTAAAAGGTCTTGTAGGTCTTCATAGAACAGTTCAACCTCAGCTTCTTCAGCATTACTGGTTGGGGCATAGACTTGGATTACAGTGATATTGAATGGTTTGCCTTGGAAACAAACAGAGATCATTCTGTCATTTTTGAGATTGCATCCAAGTACTGCATTTCAGACTCTTTTGTTGACTATGATGTCTACTCCATTTCTTCTAAGGGATTCCTGCCTACAGTAGTAGATACAATGGTCATCTGAGTTAAATTCACTCATTCCAGTCCATTTTAGTTTGCTGATTCCTAGAATGTCGACGTTCACTCTTGTCATCTCCTGTTTGACCACTTTCAATTTGCCTTGATTCATGGACATAACATTCCAGGTTCCTATGCAATATTGCTCTTTACAGCATTGAACCTTGCTTCTATCACCAGTCCCATCCACACCTGGGTGTTGTTTTTGCTTTGGCTCCATGCTTTTATTCTTTCTGGAGTTATTTATCCAGTGATCTCCAGTAGCATATTAGAGTCTTACATGCAAGGCTTTAATTGTTTATGAGTTAATTTTTATGTGGTGTAAGATTGTAATCTAGTTTTATTTTTTTGCATGTAGCTGTCCCATTTTTCCAACACCATTTATTGAAGAGATTGCCTTTTTCCATGTGATGTTCTTGGATCCTTTGTCATTCATTAAGTGTTTATGTATATATGTATTTATTTCTAGGTATTCAGTTCTGTTCCTTGATCTGTGTATCTTTCTAGTGCCAATATCACACTGTTTTGATTACTATAACTTTGTAATATAGTCTGAAATCAAAAGAATATGATACTTTCAGCTTTGTTCTTTCTCATGATTATTTGAACTATTTTGGATAGTTTGTGTTTCTATACAAATTTTGGAATTATTTGTTATACTTCTGTGAAATATTCCATTGGAATTTTGATAAGGATTGCATTGAATCTGTAGATTGCTTTTGGTCATATGGATACTTTAACAGTATTGATTTTCTAATCATTAGCATTAAATATAATTCAACTTATTTCTGTTTTTCTCAGTTTCTTTCATGAGTGTATTACT
>SJYH01007273.1:51709-77820 GCA_006408735.1 Sylvicapra grimmia | reverse complement strand
TTTAGGTAGATATATTCCTAAGTATTTTATTCTTTTCGTTGCAATGGTGAATGGAACTGTTTCCTTAATTTCTTTTTCTACTTTCTCATTATTAGTGTATAGGAATGCAAGGGATTTCTGTGTGTTGATTTGAAAATAGGGATTTAAAAGTTTGTTTTAAAAAGAAGGCTGAAAAAAATGAGAGTTCTGTGGGATGAGATAAAGTGTTTAATGTTCTCTTGGTGTGTAGAGTCAATAATATTACTTTTCTTGAGTGAAGAGGAAGAAAACTCTGTTTGTTAACCTGAATTCCATGCCTGATGTCATTGGTTTATTTTATCTTATTTTTTGTCAAGTTCTTTTATTTTAGTTGTGTATTGCAGTTGACTATAAATCAGAAATAGGCTCCATTGGTGCCATATCTTAGATAGGCTGTGCAAATGTTCTTACCAAGAAAGTGTAACAAAAGGAAGAAATACCCAGAATCAAAATTTCATCTGTAGATATGGTACTGATACTTGACAATGTTTTTAAACTCTCTGTTCCCAGGTCACATAAGTCTGAAAGGAGAGGCTTGGAACATCAAGGTGAGGGGGATGGTCACATATAATTTTGGGCTTGAACACTTAGTGGACAGAATCATTAGGACCTGGCCTTTCGCTGTCTTTTCCTCTCTCCGAGCTCCCTCCCTTTCTTTGGCCTGGTCCTGATTGATGCCCATGGTCTCAGTGGAGACTCAGCCTCTCAGAACTCTGTTCTGCTGTCGCCCCTGCTGATCTTTGTTGGTGGCTGCTGGGCTTCCCCTGGGAATTCCTGCCCACCCCCTTCATGACCTCGTGCCTACCTACTCACCCTTTCCCCTCTGTTTCCTGTTACAGTTCTCTAAGTGAAGAATGTCCCAAGGGGTAGTCTGGATCTTTCTGTCCTTCTAAAACTCTTGGTTTGTTTCTTTGGTTTTTTTTTTTTGGCTGTGTGGTATGTGGGATCCAGTTTCCCCACCAGGGATGGAACCCAAGCCCCCTGCAGTGAAAGTGTGGAGTCTTAACCATTGGACCACCAGGGAAGTCCCCTAAAACTCTTGGTTTTAAGGAAATTTAGACAGCCAATCACAAGGATGGGTTAAGGACATTTGAATGGCATCACACAGTGCTACAAAATGTCATATTTTTATTAGAATCAAACCAGTGACCCAGGAAGACATCTAGGTGCCTCTTAACCCTATGCTTCAGCAAGAGAATTTACCGACCCAAACACAGTTCTCTTAGAGATGGGGGAAAGGATGAAGGCAGAGTTTTAGAGATTCTGCCAGTTGGTCCTCTTGGCTGGGAAATCCATAAATTCATTAGGTACAAAAGACTCCCTGAGAGCTGATTCTGCTCTGATGTTGCTCAGGAGGTGGTCATGCCAATGCAATCCCACTTCTGAATATCTTTGGAAGCATTTTAAAAAATGAAATACTTTCACAAATGTGCTGACCTGATATTCCACTTAAATATCTAGAGTCTTAATTAAACCTTTTTTTTAGCCATTTTCTAAAGCAGTTCTCTAGGGGTATCAATAGCTCTCTCTACTTTCTGCAAATGATAATGAGGTCATAGAAATTAAACTTCATAGGAAGCCTGACCATATCTCTAGTCCTAGCACAATCTCATCTTAAACTTTTACTTTGCATCACCAGAAATTGCATTAGGCCATCCTAGCTTTGTCCATTGCTTCTTACTATGGCCTTCCTCAGTCAAGAGTGTTTATTGAATGTCCACATGACTGGGATCTGTACCGTAAGAAATCATGAGTCTCTGCTCTTAAAATCCTGCGGTGAAGTTGACTTTGTTGGGTCAGGTAGAGCCTAAGGTTTTGCCCTCAGGACATCAGAGGTCACAAGAGTATACAGAGACCTGCAAGATAGACTTCAGGGGTCCAGCATTTCAGGAGGGAGGTATATAGTATTATAATCTTTCAGAGCATGGACTTTATTTTTTAAAAATATTTATTTTTAATTGAAGGATAACTGCTTTATAATATTGTGTTGATTTCTGCCATACATCAACATAAATCAGCCATAGGTGTACATATGTCCCCTCCCTTTTGAACCTTCCTCCCACCTCCCACCCCATCCTACCCCTAGGTTGTCACAGAGTACCAGCTTGATTTCCCTGAGTCATACAGCGAATCCCCACTGGCTATCTATTTACATATGGTAGTGTATATGTTTTCCAGAGCATGGACTTTTAAGTCAGATAGTTGTTGTTCAGTTTCTAAGCTGTGCCTGACTCTTTGAAACTCCATGGACTGCAGCACATCAGGCTTCCCTGTCCTTCACTATCTCCTGGAGTTTGCTCAAGTTCATGTCCACTGAGTCAGTGATGATATCTAACCATCTCATCCTCTGCTGTCAGATAGATCTGGGTCCAAATTTTGGCTCCACCATCTGTTAGCTGTGTGCCCTTACACAAATTTGATAACCTCGTCACACCTTAGCTTCTTATTTTGTAAAAGAGGAGTGATAATAAAATACTTGCCTTATGTAGACTTGTGTTGAGATTTAATTAAAAATGGCTTAGCACAGAGCCTGGAACACAATAAGTTCCTAATAAATGATAGCCTTCATATTAAAAGCATTCCCTGGTGGCTCAGATGGTAAAAGCATCTGCCTACAATGCGGGAGACCCGGGTTCAATCCCTGGGTTAGGAAGATCCCCTGGAGAAGGAAATGACAACCCACTCTAGTACTCTTGCCTGGAGAATTACATGGAAAGGGGAGCCTGGTGGGCTACAGTCCATGGGGTCACAAAGAGCAACTTTACTTTCATATTAAATAGCCTATTGTTCTCTTCTTAGAAACCACTTGTCTCAAGAAGGGATCAAAGACAGAAATAACTACAGAGATATTGAACATTCAGACTATACCAAGGGAGAAGTGTATTTTTTTTTCTATTGAGAGACATTGACCCCTGATAGGAAAGGATCAATTGAAGGCCTTGTTAAAAAACTAATTTACTTTTTTCCCCTCTGGGAAATATAAAATATTGAATCTACCTACTTTTAAGAACATGGAACATAGCTCTTTACTCAATAAATAACTTGAATAGATTTCTAGACCTTTAAGGGACCTAAGAGACCATCTAGTATAATCTCTTTATTTAATAGATGAGGCAGCTGAGGAAATATAAACTGACTGTCCTAATTACCTCCTGCACCATGATAGACAATAGGAAGAGATGCTTACAAGTAACTGCTAGCATTTTCCACTATAATGTGTGCCTAGTTGTTCAGTTAAGCAAGAGGGAAAGGAAGAGAAATAAGACATTGGGAAGAAGGAGAGTAAAGGAAAAGAAGGCAGAAGATGAGGGAGATTCACAAGGAGGAAAGTTCAGAGAGTGCATCACGAAAGGAAGGAGCAAGATGGTCACTTCCAACAGCAACAGAGTTCCATTACAGGTACATCATGTCAAGCTAACCTTTTCTTCTTTGATGAGGCTTATCATTCTAAAGGAATGTCAGAATTTCATTGTCATTTGGGTGTCTATGACAATAATCCAGATGAGAAATGTTAATGACATGAACTAGGGTGGCAGCCATAGAGATGGTTCCAGAGGTTGGATTTGGGAGGTATTTCAGAGAGACAGAGATATATATTATTGGATTGGATGTTGGGAGGAAGGGAATGGAAGGGCAAAGAATGAGTTCAAAGCTTTTGATTCAAATAACTAGACAGATGGTGATAATCTTCTATTGAGATGGGTAAGCCTTTGAACATGCTGTATTTGATTGCCCAGAAAAATTCTGAGTGTACAGTTGGCTATTTGAGTCAGGAACTCAGGAAAGAGTGAGGCTGAAGATATAAATTATGGAGTTGTCAGTATAAAGATATTTATGGGAATGGATGAGATCATCTAGAGATGGAGTGACTGTAGAAAGGAGAAGAATGCTGAGTCTAGGGTAAAGCATCTTTTATAGGTCAGTAGAGGAAAGGGCTAGCACACGAGACCCAGGAGTAATTGGTGTGGGAAGTGCTGAAGACATGGGTTACTCAAATTTTTTAAAAAATACTTATTTATTTGGCTGTGCTGGGTCTTTAGTTGTGGCATGTAGGATCTTTGATCTTCCTTGTGGGATGTGAGATCTTTAGTTGCAGCATGTGAGATCTAGTTCCCTGCTGCTACTGCTAAGTCACTTCAGTTGTGTCCGACTCTGTGTGACCCCATAGATGGTAGCCCACCAGGCTCCCCCGTCCCTGGAATTCTCCAGGCAAGAACACTGGAGTGGGTTGCCATTTCCTTCTCCAATGCATGAAAGTGAAAAGTGAAAGTGAAGTTGCTCAGTCGTGTCCGACTCTTCACAACCCCATGGACTGCAGCCTACCAGACTCCTCCGCCCATGGGATTTCCCAGGCAGGAGTACTGGAGTGGGGTGCCATTGCCTTCTCCGTGACCAGGGATCAAACCTTGGCCCCTGCATTGGGAGTGTGGAGTCCTGACCACTGCACCACCATGGAAGACCTTGGGTTACTTGAGCTTTAGCTAGTAGTTTCATAATATCATTTCTATGGGAAAAATGGAATATGGAAGAATGTGGACTGGAGAGAGGTACAGGTAGGTGGGTTAGGACTGTGTGTACCAAAGTAGTGTCAAGCAATGGATTAGTGGGAATTTGAAGATCTGTAGGAAGATCCCCTGGAGGAAGGCATGCTACCCACTCCAGTATTCTTGCCTTGAGAATCCCATGGACAGAGGAGCCTGGCAGGTTACAGTCCATGAGGTCACAAAGAAGTGACTTAGCATGCATGCTCGCAGGAGAGAGCTTTAGTTCTTGTCCCTGTCTCATGAACCTGCTTAAAAAAACCCTCTTGAGTAGAAAGAATTTGGGTCACACTTACAGTGATATGAAGATGAAGAGATGGTTACCACATCAGATTGATTAGTAGGTTTTAAAAGACATGGTGAACCATAGTAGATGCTCTGTGTCCATTGTGCTAAACCATGTGAAGAGTTGACTCATTGAAAAAGACTCTGATGCTGGGAGGGATTGGGGGCAGGAGGAGAAGGGGACAACCAAGGATGAGATGGCTGGATGGCATCACNAGATCCAACCAGTCCATCCTAAAGGAAATCAGTCCTGAATATCCATTGGAAGGAATGATGCTGAAGCTGAAACTCCAATCCTTTGGCCACCTGATGCGAAGAATTCACTCACTGGAAAAGACCCTGACGCTGGGAAAGATTGAAGGCGGGAGGAGAAGGGGACGACAGAGGATGAGACGGTTGGATGGCATCACCAACTCAATGGACATGAGTGTGAGTAAACTCTGGGAGTTGGTGTCGGACAGGGCGGCCTGGCGGGCTGCAGCCCATGGGGTCGCAGAGAGTGGGACATGCCTGGGCGACTGACTGAAGTGACTCATGCATGTCGTCTATGCACACGCGTGTGCGCACAGCTGCAGGCACAAGTGAGGCTCCCGGGCCCAGGGGTCACGCCCAGGGGTCACGCCCGGGGGCTGGCTGGCCCCGGGGCTCCGCTCCCTTTTCTCTCCTGTCGTCCTGAGGGTCTTGGTGCTGCAGACCCTCTGGACCAGCCTCTGTGATGGGGTCCCTGACCTCGGGGATGCTCGGGGTTCCCAGCACCGTGAAGAAGACCTGGGGAGCGCTGTCAGTTGAGACTGTCCGGTGCTGGCCTGTGGGCGTGGCGCGAGCACGGCGGCCTCTGAGGGTCCACGCGTCTGCGTGGGAAAGCCCCAGCCTTACCGCTGAGTGACCCGACATCCCATGGCTTTTCTGGCTAAGAATCTGGAGGCCGCTAAAACGCAAGTGTCCCCGGAAAGTACAACTTGCCTAGGGTGGGTGGACGTGTGCCAGCCTGCTTGTCAGCAAGGCAGGGCTCCGCCTGCACAGGTGGGCGGGGAGCCGGCGCAGGCATGGGGAGGGAGCCCAGTCTGCTGGGCTGCAGGGCTGGGAGCCCCCTCTGCCAGCTTCCTGACTTCGCCCAGCATGGAAAGGCCCTGGGAGCGAGACCCCTACCCCCACGTGTCCGCAGAGCACAGCACGCAGCCCAAGGACCCAGGACAGGGTCACCGTCCACCTCCAACTCCCCCTCCCAGAAGGTGGAGCTGGGCGGGGGGGACAGGGACACCGTAAGGAACTGCCCGGTGCCATCTGGGGGCTACATCCAGAACCAGGGGTCTGCAGTGACCTCTGGGCCACCCCGTGAGCAGCCAGAGACGCTCTGACAGCTCGGGGCTCGGGTGGGACACAGCCTGGTGGTTAGGGTCAGGCAACCCCACCCCCGCACACCCCGTGGGAACTCAGGTGCACACCCTGAGGTCTTGACATGCCCGAGACATGGCTCTGACCCTCAGCTCCTCAAACAGGAAGAGCCAACAGACCTAGGCTGAGCCTTCAGTTCCAGGCTCTCAAGCAGTTTAGCGGGAAGAGAGTTGCGTGCTCGTGGGCACAGCGCTGTCTCGCAACGGGTGGTCTAGAGGGCAGGGCTCCCTGGGCTGTGGGCCCTTTGGGGTGAATCTCCAGGGCATCCGGCGTCTCTGCTCAGAGGACGGGGCCGGGAAACCACAGCCGGGCCAAGAAGCCCCGTTGCCTCTGAAGCAAGGAGTGGCCACCCCCAGGTGTGGAGGTTGTGCTGGGCTCTGCAGAAACAAGCCAGCAGCTGGCGGACACTGTGCAGCCTCCCTGCAGAGGCCTCAGCCAGGGAACTGCACCGAGAAGCAAGAGCCTGAGAGTCACTGGGGATTTCAGAGGTCGATTTTGCTGCTGAAGGCTTCTAGACGTATAACGTCCAAGGGGCACGTCTGAGGGAAACAGCTAGCAAGAGGTCCTGCCAAGTTTGAAAACCCAAAGTGTAGACCCTGGCTTCCCCGAGCTGGCTCGTCAGGAACTCTTAGTGAACGGTACGTGTGGCACAGGTGGGCGGGGGCTGGGGGGACGCCAGGCCTGGTTCTCCTGCATCACGTGCAGCCCAGTTAACAGGCACAGCCCCGCACGCGCGACGGCCAGGCCCGCCAGGAGCGAGGCCCGGGGAAACTCACAAGAGCGGTGCCAGGCAACGCCGCGGGCTTTAATTCTTGGGAGAACCAATTCAAACAGAAAATGTGATTAGAAATTTGTAAACAGAACCCCGAAAGCGCCCCCTCTGGCTCCTGCATGCGTATCTTTGATATTTGCTTAACGAATTAGCAAGGAGCCGTTTCTGTAGGTAACATATCTCAGCTCCTGCGTGTTCGCGGCTTGGCAGCTTGTGAAGCGGTCAATCACGGACCTCCCTGAGCGGGACCCTGAGCCCAGGTCTCCATCTTGATCCTTTAGCGAGTGAGCCAGGGTCTCCTGGCACAGCGGGCCCTGCACGATGTCAGCCATCCCGGGTGCAGACCTGCCTCCACCCCCAGCAAGGGCACACCCCCAGAGGGTTTTAGAGGACAGGGGTCCCCCATGGGTGGTAGCCGCGGGGTTTTCAGTGAATCACTGACACCAGAGACAGGACAGATTAAGGTTCTGGTGGTCAGGAGCTCAAGCGTGAAGACCTACCCGCCCAGGGTGCATGGGGGTGAACCTCAGGTCTGGCGAACTCTCTCTGCAGGGTCATCTCTGGCCAGATGCCTAGGGAGGAGCCTGGGGCCACCAGTGGCCACCTTGAGCTCATCCTTCCGCAGAGGCTGTCACGGTTCATGGCCACACGAGCAAGGCCCACATGTTGGTTCCTCAAGCACGACGGGCAGGAGAGGTCCGTGGAGAGCAAGCGGGGAAGGTGTGTGCGTGTGTGTGGGTGTGTGTGCAGGTGAGGGCGTGCACTCATGAGTGTGTGTAGGGCTGCGTCAGCCAGAGATGGTTTACGAGCACCACACAGTCTGTGTGTGTGTGTGTGTGTGTGCGCGCGCACCGTTGTCTCCAACTCTGTGCGACCCCATGGACTGTAGGCCACCAGGCTCCTCTGTCCATGGAGTGGGCTGCCGTCCCTCTTCCAGGGGATCTTCCCGACGCAGGGATCGAACCCAGGTCTCGGCATTGGCAGGTGGGTTCTTAGCCACTGAGCCAGATCCCGGCAGCTTTTCTTTAGCTGAAAGGACATTTGAGACAGGGCCTTGGCTGAGCAGGGACTCACATGTCACCCTCAGTGAGGAGTGTCCAGTGGAAGAGAAAGATTTTTTAAAAAGTGAAACATCCACAGCCAAAAGTAAAAGATCATCTCAGGCCCTGCCCTGCGCACAGCAGCTGCTGGGCGAGAGCCGTCCGCCTCCTCCCTGGGGCTGGACCTCCGTCCGCCTCCGCGCTGGGCTGGGCGCAGATCCGGGGCCAGAGGGGAACCTCGGGGCCTGGAAATCAGGCGGTGACCCAGGGGCAGCGCCCTTGCGAGGGCCAGCGGGCTGCCAGGAGGCTGAGAAGCCCCCTCCCCGGGTCAGAGGGGCAGCAGAGTCCGGCCTCGGGGTGCAGGCCGGAGCGGCAGGTGGGTCTCTGCGGCCACCTCACTCCTCAGGACCCAGGGGACCTTCCCACTTCCTCCGAGGACGCGTTTGGATCAGACCCCGATGACCACATTCACAAGAGGAACAGAGGCACAGATGAGATAGAAAAGGCTTCACTGTGTCCTCAGCCGGAGTTTTTTGCCTAATGCTTTTTTCTAAATGAACACCATCTCCTCCAGAACTCTTTAATGTAATAAAAATACAGCTCAGGGTCAGGGATGAAATTAATGACACAAATTCAAATTCATAATGCTCAGTGGGACGAAACAACTTCAATGAAGAAATAATCAAGCTCTGTGACCAGACCCGAACGGAGCAAGACAGACGCGTGCGAACAGTTCCAGCAGCAATCTGTTACCAGGGAGTTATGGAAACGTAATTATGGAAACATGTATAAAATATTTATTTTTAATAAGATGAATGTCCTATTTCTTAAAACTAAAATAAAATTAGACTCTTAGCTTATTATCAAAGCCAAGCAACGGTGGCCACCGCTCCCTCTCCGCGTGGCTGGAAATGCTAATTTTATTATCTTAATTTGTGCTCCTTTGTCTCTTGTCTATTTTGTTCTTTTTAAAGTTAAATAAGTATCAGTAAGAAAGCTTTGGGGTTTCATCTGTATGAAGTGAAACGTATGGTACCAAATACTCAGCTAGCTAGGTAGCTAGCTATCAAATACTTGACAGACCCAGGAATAATGGGACCATAAAACTTTCCTATAGCACAAGACTCTTGAAAGGACCTGCTGAGATTGAGGGCGGCTTAGGAGGGACAAATGTGGGGGGCGCCTTTCACGATGTGAGCGGCGGGAGTCCTTTGGCACGTGGAGGTGACCCACTCCAGGAAAGTGAAGCTGACCACGGCGTCACCCTGGAGGGGGGTCGGCTGAAAGGGAAGGAATCCGGCGCCACGGTGGTGAAGTTCTGTGCTGGGGTGTGGCCTTGGCACATGGTGGGCAAGCGGACAGCCCGGTGGGCAGCCCAGGCAGGGGGCGTCACAGAGGTCAGCTGCAGGTCCTTGTCACACGTGGCTCCACAGGGACCCTCGGCAGCTCATTCTCTCATCCCGGGCATCAGACCAGGGGCTCCTGGTCCCCCCAGAAACTCTCCAGGAACTGTGACCCCACGGTGGGGATGAGCCGTTAGACTAGGGCAGAGGGGACAGCAGGCAGAGGTGAGAGATGTGCCAAGCGGGTGGGCTTAAGTCATGTCCTGCAGAGCTGTCTGCAGCGGTGAAAGGTCTAAAAGAGCTCAGACAGGCAACACAGAGGGTAATTAAAATGCACTCACAAAATAGGATGATATGAAGCCAATCCAGGCATATGTTTGAGGATATTTAATAAATGGCAAAGTGGTAATTGCATGCTAAATGAAGAAGGCAAAATAAAAACAGTGTCTCTGTTTCCTGTAGAAATATATTTCCATGTGTGCACAGAATATGTATGAACGAACAAGGTACATGCTGGTTTTTCTTCCTTTCTGACTGTGCTGGGTCCTAGCTGTGGCAGGCAGCCTCTTAGTCGCGGCATTTGGGACCTAGTTCCCAGACCAGGATTCGAACCCAGGTCCCCTGCATCGGGAGTGGACCGCCAGGGAAGTCCTCGCATGCATTTTATATGTGCTTGAACAGAGACATGAAAACGTACTCACACTCACACCAAACTGTCTGGTGGGAAAAGTCAATACAAACGCTCCACCTGGGGTGTATTTTCGTTTCTCTTCTTAACCACTTTTCCAGTAAAAAATTCTACGGTGACCATAGATCCATTCCATACCTTGAAAAATCATCTTAATGGGTGTTATGAAAATGTTAAAAGAATGATGGAAGCGGCATGAAGAAGCGTATTAGCACTCTCTGGCCTCACTGATATTTTAAAAAGTTCACAGGCTTGGTAGACAAGAAATGGGGTTTCCCTGTTATTTTCTGTTGGCATAGTCCCCTGCAGACCTGCGGTTGCTATTCTCTTGAGCGAATCTTTCTCTGATCCGTCTGTCTGAGCTTTCACATCCCAGTTGAGGTCTGAGCGTTTTTTCTTACTGATTCATAAGAGATTTTAAAAATCACGTCTGTTGCGATATTTTCTTGGTGTGTCTGTCACTTACTTTCATATTTAAATGTACAAATGTGTTAATTGCTTACACCGTTGGAAGTATCAATGAGCATTTGTACATTTCTTCAAAACCTTATGTATTGGGAAGTCTTTTTGTGTCCAAAGATTTAGTGACTAGAGAGTTTTTTTAAAATAGTATTCACGTGGTTGCATTTTTTATGTTTAGCTTTTTAAGCTTTCTTATCATCATTACTAATGATCACTCATGTGTAATATTGGATTGGGGGCAGGAGGAGAAGGGGACGACCGAGGATGAGATGGCTGGATGGCATCACTGACTCGATGGGCGTGAGTCTGAGTGAACTCCGAGAGTTGGTGGTGGACAGGGAGGCCTGGCGTGCTGCGGTTCATGGGGTCGCAAAGAGTCGGACACGACTGAGCGACTGAGCTGAACTGAATCATCATAAGGGTGCGTGAGTACTAAGGCACTCAGTCTTGTCTGACTGCAACTCCATGGACTGTAGCCCACCAGGCTCCTCTGTCCATGGGCTTCCCCAGACAAGAATACTGCAGTGGGCTGCCATGCCCTCCTCCAGGGGGTCTCCCCGGCCCAGGGTCAAGCTTGTGTCTCTTATGCTTCCTGCACTGGGAGGTGGGTTCTTTACCACTAACACCACCTGAGAAGCCCCAGTGGAGTGAAAGTTGCTCAGTCCTGTCTGGTTTGCTACCCCATGGATTACACAGTCCGTGGAATTCTCCAGGCCAGAATACTGGAGTGGGTAGCCTTTCCCTTCTCCAGCGCATCTTTCCAACCCAGGAATGGAACCGGTGTCTCCTCGATTGCAGGCACATTCTTTACCAGCTGAGCCACCAGGGAAGCCTGAGAAGCCCCAATAAATTATATATTGAATGTTAGTATTCATATCCTAGTGGATGTAACTATTTTCTTCACTCGTATATTTTGGCATAAAAACTAAACTTCAGTAATTAAAATATATTTAACAGTATTCCATATTAAATAATCTTTCCTTACCCCCCCCCAAAAAAAGGGGGGGGGAAGGGAGGGAGAGAAAAACTATTTGCTGTTATTTTATTTCAGATCATTTGGAAACATTGTGTCACATTTACCTGGAAAATTGTCCCCCAGGTGATTCCTTAAATTCATGCAACCTGCGAACTTTCAGAGTCTCTGCAAACTTTCAGAGTCAAATTCTATTCTATGTCTTTCCATTTACATCAATAAAAATGCCTTTCCTCACAGGCCTACTCATATTTTTTGATTTTTTTTTCTGTTTGATAGATTGAATTACCTTCTCCCTGTCTCATCCTCTAAATGATTGTTTCCATTCAATGTAAAACCCAGTGATCTGGTAACACTATACATGTATGTCTCCACTCAACGACCTGCGATGATGTTTACTGCATTTCTTCAGCTGATTCTTGGTCAAACAATTGACCAAAACTTGCTTCATTTCCTGTGTTGCCTCATTTCTGATTCGTGGCAGTGTGTTGGCCACAAGGTATTTAGCTCCTGGAGTTAATGACAGCACAGTCCTATATACTTCTGATCTGATTCTCCTGAAAGAAACACCAGCTGACCCCAGCGGCAGGCTGGCTGGCGGCAAGGGAGGGAGCACCGGGCCTGGGGCCCCCGAGTTCAGGCGCAGCCGGCGGCCTGCGTGTCCTCGGCCTTCGGACGCACTGCTGGTGATTCCGATGGCCTGGTTGAGGCAAATGCTCCTTATCAGGTTAAACACATGCTCTTCAGTAGTGCTTTAGAATTAGTGATGTATGCTAACTGAATATTGCTAATTACTAATATTAACATGTTATTATTATACATAATTAATACATAACAATGTCAATGAGTGGCAACACTCCAACATCCACTTGTGTGAGGATAGGCCTTCCTCAGCCTATTAATGCGACATTGCATAATAATAGATACATCGCCCAATTAAACCTCTCGCTTTTTCTTTTTAAGAATTAATTTCAATTCTGTCTTTTCTTCCAGTTTTATTGAGACATAATTGACACACAGCACTGCATAAGTCTATATGCAACATAATGATCTGACTTACACGCATCATTAAATAAGCCACCTTACTTTTCCTTGATAAATCAATTTTGATTTGGGTGGAATTTGATTTACTTGTAGCATTGCATGCAGTTATGTGCTGCCCAATACCTAGCTCTCTGAAAGATTGGACGCGAGCACATGTGTACATACCGATGGGCGTGGACTTGGGGAAACTCCTGGAGGCAGCGGGGAACACAGAAGCGGGACGTGCTGCAGCCCATGAGGGCACAGCTTGGTGACTGAACAACAGCTTTATGATAAATAATAGAATGTGCGATACTCTTTGCTGTCAGTGCCACATAAGCCATCGACTCTCGGGGTGCTTTATGGGATTGCTAAACCCTTGACTCTGCAGCCAACCTCTGGTTGCAACGGGCCATGGGCTTCAACTCTGATCTGTGTCGGAACCTCATGCTTCTGCCAGCCGTGTGAGCAGACCTTCTTGGGTGAGAGTTCTCACAGACAGGAAGGGTCTCGCCTCCCCTTTCTGGGCTGCTCACAATTAAACGGCTTAAGACCTGGCATGCTTGTAAGTTTATATGCATTTTTAACTCTCTCCGTCACTTCCCGGTCTAGATGATCAGTCACACAAAATGGCACACCGGAGCCCTGTTTGCAGCTTAGCCAGGGACTGCGGTATAAACACAGTCCCTGGGATGGAGGCTGACCTCACGCTGTCAGCAGCGACGCAGAATACAGCTGGGGGGTCACAGTGGTCACCCCAGGCAGAGTGTCCACTACGCGAGCCCATACCTGATGGCAAAGTAATTAAGAAGTGAGAGGTTTTCAGGGTTTCCTCTTAAACGTTATTTGCTTCAAGTTTACATAATTTGATTTTTAATAATGGTCATTTTCCCCAACTGGCTCGCAAAACTCCTGACAGCTTAGCTGCTGGCTCTCACGTGCATGCTAAGCTGCTTCAGTCGTGTCTGACTCCGCGCAACCCCACGGACTGTAGCCGGCCAGGCTCCTCTGTCCATGGGATTCTCCAGACAAGAACACTGGAGTGGGTGCCCTCCGCGTAAAGGGCAGTGAATTCACGCTTGAGGCAGCCCCGCCTCCTGTGTCGCGTTCCCACACCCAGGGTTCTGTTATTGTGAGTTGAATCGAGCAGCTTGTCTGCTTTTCCTTTGTTTTAGCTCTCTTGTGATTTATAAGGTATTGAAAGAAACTGCTTCTCGAAATTCTGATAGCGTTAGCCAATAAACTCACTTTGCCCTAGAAACTGCTTAGAAATGACTCTTTGATTTTTTTAAATTCCATTCGTCAATACTAGTCCCCTCAAAGTTCCTTCACCTTGAATTAATTTCAGTCATTTTTACTTCCCAGAGAATTATAAATTGTACTGGTGTTTCCAAACTACCGCACAATTGCACTCATCTCACACGCTAGTAAAGTAATGCTCAAAATCCTCCAAGCCAGGCTTCAGCAATACATGAACCATGAACTTCCTGATGTTCAAGCTGGTTTTAGAAAAGGCAGAGGAACCAGAGATCAAATTGCCAACATCCGCTGGATCATGAAAAAAGCAAGAGTTCCAGAAAAACATCTACTTCTGCTTTATTGACTATGCCAAAGCCTTTGACTGTGTGGATCACAATAAACTGTGGAAAATTCTGAGAGAGATGGGAATACCAGACCACCTGACCTGCCTCTTGAGAAATCTGTATGCAGGCCAGGAAGCAACAGTTAGAACTGGACATGGAACAACAGACTGGTTCCAAATAGGAAAAGGAGTCCGTCAAGGCTGTATATTGTCACCCTGCTTATTTAACTTATATGCAGAGTACATCATGAGAAATGCTGGACTGGAGGAAACACAAGCTGGAATCAAGATTGCCGGGAGAAATATCAATAACCTCAGATATGCAGATGACACCACCCTTATGGCAGAAAGTGAAGAGGAGCTAAAAAGCCTCTTGATGAAAGTGAAAGAGGAGAGCGAAAAAGTTGGCTTAAAGCTCAACATTCAGAAAACGAAGATCATGGCATCTGGTCCCATCACTTCATGGGAAATAGATGGGGAAACAGTGGAAACAGTGTCAGACTTTATTTTTTGGGGCTCCAAAATCGCTGCAGATGGTGACTGCAGCCATGAAATTAGAAGACACTTATTCCTTGGAAGAAAAGTTACGACCAACCTAGAGAGCATATTGAAAAGCAGAGACATTACTTTGCCAACAAAGGTCCGTCTAGTCAAGGCTATGGTTTTTCCTGTGGTCATGTATGGATGTGAAAGTTGGACTGTGAAGAAAGCTGAGTGCTAAAGAATGATGCTTTTGAACTGTGGTGTTGGAGAAGACTCTTGAGAGCCCCTTGGACTGCAGGAGATCCAACCAGTCCATTCTGAAGGAGATCAGCCCTGGGATTTCTTTGGAAGGAATGATTTGCTAAAGCTGAAACTCCAGTACTTTGCCACCTCATGTGAAGAGTTGACTCATTGGAAAAGACTTTGCTGCTGGGAGGGATTGGAGGCAGGAGGAGAAGGGGACAGCAGAGGATGAGATGGCTGGACGGCATCACTGACTCGATGGGCGTGAGTCTGAGTGAACTCCGAGAGATGGTGATGGACAGGGAGGCCTGGCGTGCTGTGATTCATGGGGTCGCAAAGAGTTGGACACGACTGAGCGACTGAACTGAACTTCCAAATTATTATCTTTAAAAGCCTCCCTTATAACGCTTTCAGAGCATCCTGCATGCTCTCTGACTGCCCCCCACCCACCCTGACTGCGGTTCTGGCCGTCTGCCGCCTGGTCCCTTGAAGCAGGGATGTTCCTCTCCTCCACGCCCACCTCCTGGCCCCCAGGAGAAGACTTCTTCCCAGCCCCCTGGCTGACACAGCTCGTGAGGGCCTGGAGCTTGGTTCTGTTTTAAGCTCATAAGCTTTGAGTCCTTCAAAAAGACGTTCCCCTGGAGTTCAGCCAGTGCTCTGCCCAGGTTCTCTAGTGGACAGAAGAGTCCACGCAAGCTCAGATCCCAGGACACACATCAGCCTTTGGACAATAGGTGCAAATCCACAGGCTACTGATGTCCAACTGTGTGCCCAGCCTAGTGGGCCAGGCCTTCCTGCGGGGCCCCCAGTTGAGGATGGGGACGATGGGGTGGGCAGCGCACACGCGGCTCGAGAGATAGCTGCAGACCACGGGGGCCGCCTGAGGGCGTCCCGGGAGGTGGACGAGCAGGTGGAGGCCTCAAGGAGGGGCTGCCGTCCGCAGCCGGGACCGTGGAAGGGATTTCCGAGGAAGGCAGGAGCTGGACCAGGGTAAAGAAGACCCACAAGACAGTCCTCAGAAGGAGGGAGTTGGTGAGGGCAGACCCCTCCCCGGGGCCAGGCCGACGCCTGGAGAGTGGGCAGGTGGGGAGGGTTCTTCGGGGACAGAGCCCCCCAGGCTTCACTGGGGGGACATGGAGGAAGCCTTTCTCAGAGGCTGGACCTGACTCAACTTTGTTTATTTATAATTTATTTTTTAATTGAAGCATAGTTGATTTGCAACATTGTGCTAACTTCAGCAAAGTAACTCAGCTATACAGACACATATATCCACTTTAATGTTCTTTTCCACTGTGATTTATCCAAGGATATACTTGGAGAAGGAAGTGGCAACCCACTCCAGTATGCTTGCCTGGGAAATTCCACGGACAGAGGAGCCCAGCAGGCTACAGTCCATGGGGTCGCAAAGAGTCGGACACAACTTTGCTGCTAAATAACAACAATAATAGTTCCTTGCTCTACACAGTAGGACCTTGGTCCTTATCCGTCCCATGCATAGCAGTTTGCATCAGCTAACTGCATACTCCCTTGGGGTCTTCAAGGGTGCACTCAAAACCAGGCTCGGCACGAAAGCATTTGAATCCGTTCAAGTCTTCTGCGGACTCGCTGGTCTGTCTGAGTGGATGCTGTCGGTCCTTGCAGACCGGTCACGCTGACTCCTGCTTGTGCAGCCTCCCTGGGGGACGCGCGGGCTGCGGGGGGCTGCGGGGGGCTGCGTGCAGCGGTGGTTGCCCACTTCAGCTCCTGGCCGGTGACCCCAGGCCACGCTGGGCCCCACCTCCGTAAGTTACCACGTGCCTCTCATCCCAGCCTCATTTTCTTCCAAATACCTGCTCCCCCCGATGCCTCCTCCCAGCAGCTGAGGGCCTCGGGTTCTCACCTGGGGGGCCTTCCCTTTGCAGGCTGTGGCCGCCTTCACCCCGGGGCTCAGGGCCTGTACCACCCGCATCAGAGGCCCCCAGAGACGCCGGCACGTGTCTACCAGCAGCACTTAGCAAGCAGCCCTGATCTCGAAGGACCCAGGATGCTGGGAACGCGGAAAGCAATGTTGAGTTCATCAGACTCCGAGGGAGAAACTTACACAACTTGGGAACGCTTGCAGTTTGCTTTTTTAAAGTTGCCAGGTGTCCCTGGGGACTGGGGCTATGGGTGGCACGGCTGGGCAATGGAAATTAAATTACTCACATTCTTCATCAAACTTAGTTCCAAGTCTATTGATGAAAGCCCTGTTGCATTCCTGAGGGGCACAGTGAACTCAACACACATATTTGGGGTCGTTTACACTGTACCTGTTACTTTATTACTGAGAGAAGGGGAGGGAATTTCAGTTAAATTCTGTATGGAGAGATTGTGGCAATGAAAAAGTCACACTAAGCCGTGAGTATCCTAGTTTTCCCGTTTGTAAAGCAGAATATTTTATCTTAATTTGGTGAACCAAGCATACCCAAGGTGAAGTTTATGAAAAACTCAGAGAAAACCCCAAATGCTTAAGACTTGCAGGAGGTGGACTTCAGAGAACAGACTGAGTTTTCACCTCAAATGCATGAATTCACCCTGGAGAAGGCCTCTCTGAAAATTTCAGTCTATGTGTCTCCAAAAGGGAGACCAGGGTACGGCTGACTCCAGCAGAGGTGGGGGCTGGGGTGGTCCACGGTGGCCCAGTGTTGACCGTTAGTCGGAAGTGGGGCACGGGCCTGGTGGTGTAACTGGCTTGTTGTCCCTGACCTCAGCGGACAGCCTGGGTCCACAGGAGTGTGCTCAGTGTCCAGGAATTCCTAGAAGCTGGAGACGAGATCCACATTCCCAGGGCAAAGGGGAGTGCCACTGCTGAGTTTAGAGAATAAAGTTCATTCTGCATGAATTGTTTGCACGGCTATTTTAATAACCATTTATAGTGGTTTATCACATGAATTTGATTTGTACGTTTTATTTGGAAAGTAAAGCTCTTGCCTGGAGGTTGCAATATGGTAGCTTCCAGCTCTGCTGTGTGGAGCCTGGGATGAAACGGAGGGTCCCCAGAGGCTGTCGGCGGGTGCAGGGACCAGGGAGGACCACCCCCCATCAGTCAACAGGTGTGTCATCCACCGAAGCAGAGGGAGCCCTGCTTCTTCCCAGGGCCGGGAGTAGGCTGGGACCCAGAGATAAAGCTGGGGAGCTGGGCCTGGGCAGGCGGCCCTCTGCGGGTCTGACGGCCGTGGGCGCCCGGCTGCCGAGGGCAGAACAGACCACGCAGCGTTTCTGCAGGACTCCTAGCAGCTGGAGAAAGGCATCTCGCTTACGTGGATTTGCCCAGAGTCTCCAAACTTGCTGAATCAAGCCACCTCTTTCTTAAAATGCCTGTGAAAAACCTTGAGACTCAAAGGTTCGCGCTCTCTGCTCATGTGTGTGAGGACAGGTGGGCTCACTGCCCCCACCTCCCCCTGCCGTCCAGGAGGGCATGGCCCCGCGCGCGGCTTGCTCGATCAGGAAGCCCTGGTTCTGTGAAGTGAGGTCATCACGATGGGGTCCGAAGCGCGGGCAGTTCCTGGGCTGCGGCATCTAACGCGTGCTTTTCGAGTCATCTGCTTCCCGCGTCGTCTTCAACCGGCTGGATGCGCCCACCCCCAGGACTGGATGCCGGCCTGGCCACGCAGCCTTGGGAGCAGCTGCTGGCCGGAACGGAGCTCAGGAGCTGAACCTGGGGCTCGGAGCCGTCTGAGGGTCAGGGAGGGCTGGGGTTAGGACGTCCGATTCATAGAGTACTCCCACCCCAGCCCGGGGTCTTCAGAGGCCAGACCCTGCTTTCTCTTCTCTCTCTTTTTAAGGTAGCGTTCTGAACACATTTTCCTTTAGCCAGCGGCACCTGCGGGTGGCCTCTTCTGTCCAACCCGTCCATCCTGCTTCCGGGGGAGCCTCTGCCGCTCGGATCAGGGCCTGGCAGAGCCGGCCGGCCGGCCCAGCTGCCAATCCCTAATGTTCCCGGCCATGATTAATCTGATAAATAATAAATATATCAATCTAGTCTTTTAGACAAGGACAAATTCTTACCAGCAGGGAGGCATGAGGCCTCTTTTACAGCTGCCTGTCGAGCTGGGATTAATTATTTAATGCTTAATTCTTCGGGAAATGAGAAAGTTTTGATTAATGCTGTCCAGCGTCGTTCCCTGCTTGTTTGATATGTGTCAGATAATTTTTCCTCGGCAGTCAACTCTGAAGAAGCCAGAGGCTATTGTCACGGGGATCAGACACTGAGTTTCTAGAGATTAATCGAAGTGAGAATTTAGACAAAAGCACCTAAGTGCCCGCCCGAGACGCCCTTTCTCAGGCTAAGCTTAGCTCCACCCAGGTGTCCGCCTCACCGTGTCCTGACGTAAAACGCTGATTTTTCAAGGCTCCGAGAAATGGCATTTGGTTTCCAGCTTTTTCCAAAGCCCCCTCCCAGGTTGGCAGGATTAGGATGCTAGGTTGTCAGGCAGTTCGTCCGTGATGCTGTGTCTGGTAAAATAAGGACGGGGGACCGCCAAGGGCAGTGTTTCTTTATGACTTGGAGGCCTATGCTTTCAGGGGTTTTGAGCTCACGACCCGCTCTAGACGGTTCAAATCCGTTCCACAGCATACGGCTCTTGATTTCCGTTTTTCGTAGCAAATAGAGTCTTGCTCTTTTCATCTGCTCCATCAATTCATGTTCCCAGAATGCTGAATTAAAGGCGAGGTGACATAGCTAACCTCGTGTCAAAGTACCCCGAGGATCCCACACCCATTTCCACCTGGTCTGAGATCATCTCGCACGCGGGCGTCCTGTCTTCGTTTAGGAGGATGGACCACGATGACACTTGCTCAGAGGAGGGACGCTCAGAGGGATTTAAGGACAAGCGTCCAGGGCTCGTGGCAAGGATCGCTTCTTCCGGGATCTGGCAGCTGGGAGCCTGCACACCGGCCCGGGTCGGAGCCCAGAAGCATGCCTCCCTGCTCCTGAAGGCACGGTCGCCCTCTCAGGGCTCCTCCCCCTGAGGCCCGAGGGCGGGAACGTCCTGCAGCCTGAGCACCTCTGCACCCGCCCCCCTGGGGCGGCCGGGTCTCGGGCAAGCGGCTCTCTGCCTTCCCCTGGTGGTGGTCCCCGTGTCCCCAGGGCTGAGGGGCGCCCGCGTTTCCCTTTGCCTCTAGCTCTCACGGGGCCTCCAGTTCACACGCGGCTCTGCTCCGGAGTCCTCGCCTTGCTCTGTGCTGTGGAAAACCTACCCACGTTGCAGACAAAGAACTTGGACCGCGGGAGGTCAGGCCCCAGTTCACCCAGGCCTTTGGTCCAAACGCCACCTCTTTTCATTCCCTGGAGGAGAGGGACAAGGCAATCCTGCGGAAATAGACCTCAGACACCAGGAGCTGGACACGAAGACCCGCTGTAACTTCATGAGCACTTGGAAATGGAGCAAATGCAGGCCCCCCTCCGCGAGAGGCGCCCGCACCTCAACTCGCGACCACGCTTGGTACTCGGACGTGCGGGGAGGACGTGACGGCCCGAGTGTGTGCAGCCCAGCTCCACCGGACAGGAGGCACGTGCACCCAGCCCCGTCCTTCCACCATCTCCTCCTCCAGGCTCCCTGGTCCCAGACACAGGCTGAAGGAGACCTGGGGTGCCCGCCACCCAGACGCCAGCGGGCCTGTTGCTTTGCCCTCCAGAGGTGTTGTCAGGGTGAGGAGAGTGTAACCCCCCGGGGAGGACGCATCGCCCTTCCCTCCACCTTCTGGGAGGTCTGCCTGGTCCCCCTGGCGTGGACGCCCCTCTGTGGCCGGGTATTGGGGGACGGGGGGCTGGCCTTCCTGGTGTGTCCTAAGGCCACACAGGCCTGTTGCCAGGCTTCCTGAGACGGACAACCTGCACCCGTCTGTTTAGGGTGGGATGAAGGGCCAGGGACCCCTAAACACAGATGGTGGGGGGCCCTGCCGCTGCCACTGGGCCTTTCACACTTCAGACTCAGCTGGATCTGGGTCACAGGGGCCGCACCCGAGGGCTGAGGGCCACCTGGGCACCCGGCCCGGACTGGGCCCGAAGTGGGCACAGCCCCAGGCCCCCGAAGCTCCTCTGGGGGAGGCTTGTTTAGGGAATCTGATTTTCTGCTGCTTTCTTCTTGAACCTATTTGCATTTTAAATAATTAAAACATTAAATCTGAAAAATTTATAAATGAGAGCAGCTAAGAGGAGCCTGCTCGGCAGACAATAGAAAAGAGATAGTGCCCTGCTCGCTTTGCGCCAGTGTCTGACCTGCCGTCTCCCTGAGGCGCGTCACTGCCAGGGGTGGACCCCTGCAGCCCTCAGGGCTCACGCACAGCGCAACAGCACGCACGACACAGAGAGACACACACAACACACGGACACACACAACACACAGACACACAAACACACACAGTCACACACAGGACATAGAGAACACAACACACAGACACACACAGCACATAGACAACACAACAGCATGCACGACACACAGAGACACACACAACACACGGGAAGCACAACACACAGACACACACAGCACACAGACACACAAACAACACAACAGCTCGCACGACACCCAGACATACACCCAGACACAAACAGACACACACAGGACACAGACAGCACAACACACAGAGACACACACAACACAACAGCATGCACAACACACAGACACACATACAGACACACACAGACACACACAGCACACAGACAACACAACACACAGACACACACAGCGCATAGACAACACAACAGCATGCACGACACACAGAGACACACACAACACATGGGAAGCACGACACACTGACACACACACAACACAACAGCATGCACGACACCCAGACACACACCCAGACACAAACAGACACTCATAGGACATAGCACAACACACAGAGACACACACAACACAACAGCTTGCATGACACACAGACACACATACAGACACACACAGACACACACAGGACACAGACAGCACAACACACAGAGACACATACAACACAACAGCATGCATGACACACAGACACACATACAGACACACACAGCACATAGACAACACAACACACAGACACACAGAGACACACAAACAACACAACAGCATGCACGATTCCAAGACACACACACAGACACAACAGAAACACACAGGACATAGACAACACAACACACAGAGACACACACAGCGCATAGACAGCACAACACACAAACACACAGCACATAGACACACAGCAGCACGTACAACACAGAGAGACACACACAACACACAGACACACAAACACACACAGTCACACACAGGACATAGACAACACAACACACAGACACACACAGCACATAGACAACACAACAGCATGCATGACACACAGAGACACACACAGACACAAACAGACACACACAGGACACAGGACAACACACAGAGACACACACAACACAACAGCACACATGACACACAGACACACACACAGACACACACACACACAGCACATAGAGAACATAACACACAGACACATAGAGAACATAACACACATAACACACAGCACATAGACAACACAACAGCACGCACGACACACAGAGACACACACAAAACATGGGAAGCACAACACACAGACACACACAACACACAGACACACAAACAACACAACAGCATGCATGACACACAGACACACACACAGACACAGACACCCACAGGACATAGACAACACAACACACAGAGACACACACAACACACAGACCACACAACACACAGACACACAGAGACACACAAACAACACAATAGCACACAGGACACATACACACAGACACACAGACACACACAGGACATAGACAACACAACAGCATGCACGACACACAGACACACACATAGCACACGGGAAACACAACACACATACACACACAGACACAGACAACACAACAGCACACAGACCACACAACAGCACACACACATACACGCACACACAACACAGCATGCATACAGACACACACACAGATACACACAACACGACATGTACATGCAGACACAATACGTGAGCGTGCGCGTGTGTGCGCACACACACACACACACAGACACACACACACACAGGCTCTCCTGCGACCTCTCCTGCCCCGGCTCTGGGACTCTGGGGGGATTTGATCTCACCCTGAGCCCCTCCCGCCCTCAGGCTCGGTCCCCCAGCCCCGAGCTTTAAGTTCCTGGAGGGAGGGGCGGGGCGGGGGCTGGAGTGACAGGCGGGTCCGGAGGGGCGCTGCCCGGTTGTAACAAGCGTCGGGACACCAGGAGCCGCAGAGGCCGGGCTGGCCACATCATCAATCACCGCTGACGGTCGCCTCCAGTTGGTTTGTTCCACTCTGCATAATAAGTGATCGGATCAGGTTTAATTAGGTCTTGGGTAATCAATCATTGCCAACGAGGCAGCCCGGCCTGGGATCTAGATGCGGGGAGGGAGACGGGAAGAATAACACCCAGCGCCTCGTCTGGCGTGCAGGAGCACCCAGCACAGGGGCGCAGCCCGCGGCCGGTGACCGCCCGGCGGTCCAGGGACGCCGCGAGAGGCACGGAGCAGAGTCCCTCACATCCAGGTGGCCAGCTCCCAGACAGCGCCGGTGACATTTTACTTTGGCTGCATAATTACTTTTCAATATAATATAATATGCAGACCCGAGGGAGGAAGGAAAAGCAATTAAATCATGCCCGGCCCCTCCTCCCGTGGAGATCTTCAGAAGTGACCAGACGCTGTCGTTCACTGCAGACCCGCTCGGGGTGGAGCTGCGATGCCATGTGGGTGAGGGGGCCTCGGGCGCTTGCTGTTCAGTGCAGGGGCCTCAGAAGACCCTGGCTTGGCATTTAGTCACCAGCTCTGAGAATCTCAGGCTCATGTCAGGAGCCGGAACTTCCCCCATGGCTCCGCAGATCCGTCCACAAAGTTCAGAGGCCTGAACTGTGGGTGACTCGTTTATTCACTCGGAAGCTGTGCCGAGCCTCACAAGTACACATAACAGGGAGCAGCGCTGGATTCATCATTCAGAGGTCAGAGGTTATGTTTATTCTCGTATGAATCTAATTAGACACAAAGGCAATGAGGTCTATTATGAACCTGGGGACTCGAGCGTTCACTGAGGGTCAGCAGGCAGACCCTGGAGGTCCTCAGGAAGCACTGTGCCAGTGGTACCTCCAATAGCTTCTTTGTGTAATAAAATGGTAACATCCATCCTGATGCTGATTCCTTCTACACGAGAGGAATGGAAGCCTCCAGCTCCTGGAAGAATAGACCCCTGGGCTTCCCTTGAGGGATGGAGGGGGAGGCATCTCTCTCTTCTCTCCTGTCTTTTTACACATTGTCGGCAGGATCCTCCCCCACTGTAACACACCCATCCACTCACCCGGAAAGATGGCAGTTGTGTCGCAGGTAGATCAACAGCTCTTGATTTGATGGAAGTTTCTGAGTGAGTGAATGAATGGATGGATGGGTGGATGGATGGGTGGATGGATGNAGACACACACATAGCACACGGGAAACACAACACACATACACACACAGACACAGACAACACAACAGCACACAGACCACACAACAGCACACACACATACACGCACACACAACACAGCATGCATACAGACACACACACAGATACACACAACACGACATGTACATGCAGACACAATACGTGAGCGTGCGCGTGTGTGCGCACACACACACACACACAGACACACACACACACAGGCTCTCCTGCGACCTCTCCTGCCCCGGCTCTGGGACTCTGGGGGGATTTGATCTCACCCTGAGCCCCTCCCGCCCTCAGGCTCGGTCCCCCAGCCCCGAGCTTTAAGTTCCTGGAGGGAGGGGCGGGGCGGGGGCTGGAGTGACAGGCGGGTCCGGAGGGGCGCTGCCCGGTTGTAACAAGCGTCGGGACACCAGGAGCCGCAGAGGCCGGGCTGGCCACATCATCAATCACCGCTGACGGTCGCCTCCAGTTGGTTTGTTCCACTCTGCATAATAAGTGATCGGATCAGGTTTAATTAGGTCTTGGGTAATCAATCATTGCCAACGAGGCAGCCCGGCCTGGGATCTAGATGCGGGGAGGGAGACGGGAAGAATAACACCCAGCGCCTCGTCTGGCGTGCAGGAGCACCCAGCACAGGGGCGCAGCCCGCGGCCGGTGACCGCCCGGCGGTCCAGGGACGCCGCGAGAGGCACGGAGCAGAGTCCCTCACATCCAGGTGGCCAGCTCCCAGACAGCGCCGGTGACATTTTACTTTGGCTGCATAATTACTTTTCAATATAATATAATATGCAGACCCGAGGGAGGAAGGAAAAGCAATTAAATCATGCCCGGCCCCTCCTCCCGTGGAGATCTTCAGAAGTGACCAGACGCTGTCGTTCACTGCAGACCCGCTCGGGGTGGAGCTGCGATGCCATGTGGGTGAGGGGGCCTCGGGCGCTTGCTGTTCAGTGCAGGGGCCTCAGAAGACCCTGGCTTGGCATTTAGTCACCAGCTCTGAGAATCTCAGGCTCATGTCAGGAGCCGGAACTTCCCCCATGGCTCCGCAGATCCGTCCACAAAGTTCAGAGGCCTGAACTGTGGGTGACTCGTTTATTCACTCGGAAGCTGTGCCGAGCCTCACAAGTACACATAACAGGGAGCAGCGCTGGATTCATCATTCAGAGGTCAGAGGTTATGTTTATTCTCGTATGAATCTAATTAGACACAAAGGCAATGAGGTCTATTATGAACCTGGGGACTCGAGCGTTCACTGAGGGTCAGCAGGCAGACCCTGGAGGTCCTCAGGAAGCACTGTGCCAGTGGTACCTCCAATAGCTTCTTTGTGTAATAAAATGGTAACATCCATCCTGATGCTGATTCCTTCTACACGAGAGGAATGGAAGCCTCCAGCTCCTGGAAGAATAGACCCCTGGGCTTCCCTTGAGGGATGGAGGGGGAGGCATCTCTCTCTTCTCTCCTGTCTTTTTACACATTGTCGGCAGGATCCTCCCCCACTGTAACACACCCATCCACTCACCCGGAAAGATGGCAGTTGTGTCGCAGGTAGATCAACAGCTCTTGATTTGATGGAAGTTTCTGAGTGAGTGAATGAATGGATGGATGGGTGGATGGATGGGTGGATGGATGGGTGGATGGGTGAATGGATGGATGGATGAATGGATGGGTGGATGGGTGGGTGGATGGGTGGATGGGTGGGTGGATGGATGGGTGGATGGGTGGATGGGTGGATAGGTGGATGGATGGATGGGTGGATGGGTAGATGGGTGAGTGGTTGGGTAGGTGGATAGGTAGATGGGTGGATGG
>SJYH01007273.1:38451-49558 GCA_006408735.1 Sylvicapra grimmia | reverse complement strand
GTGTGTCCTGGGATACATGGGGTGTATCCCAGGGTCCATGGGGTATGTGTGCCCTGGAGTATATGGGGGTGTGTATATGGGGTGTATCCTGGGGTCCATGAGGTGTGTGTGTCCTGGGGTATATGAGGGGGTGTGGGGTATATGGGGTGTGTCCCAGGACACATGGGGTGTGTGTGTCCTGGGCTATACGAGGGGGTGTGGGGTATATGGGGTGTGTCCTGGGGTGCATGCAGTACATGGAGGGTGTGGTACGTGGGTTCCTGGGGCCCAGCTGTCCTCCCCTAGGGGTGCAGGCCAAGCCAGCCGGGCAGTCCCTTCACCTGGAGACGTGGGTTGGCACTGGCTGGGGATGAGGAATGCGGGGCAGGAAGGCAGAGCCTCCACCCCTTCTGGGCTCTGTGGGAGGGGGTGGGCCCGCTGGACCAGGGCGGGTGTGCCTTAAGACACCCAGCGGGCAGCATCTGAGCCCATGCCATGCTTGGCCACTAAGGCGCCCGGCGGGCAGCATCCGAGCCCCTGCCCTGCCCGCCCGCTGCTCGCTTGTTTTCCGGGGCACATGACCGAGGAAGGGCGAAGGACTGTTCCTTCTGTCTTCGGAGCCCCTGTCCTTTAATCCCAGATTAGCTGCAAGCCCCCGTCTCGACTGTCAAGGGCCCACTGACCTTTCTCCTTTGCAGTAACAGGGGACGGCCTGGGGCCCGGGGGCCGCGTCACTTTCCCAGGGAATCACCCCGTCCAGCACATGTGCCGGGGAACCGTCTCCCCTGGGTTAGCCCTTTGCTCCTTTTGTTGTGTTTTGTATTTAACAAGAAGAGATAGGGTGGAAAGAAACTGCGTTCCAGATGGGGGTGGTGGAATCTCACATGGCTCCCACCTGGACCTCAGAAAGGCTGGGTTTCCAGGTCCCCCGAGCAGCCGCCCCTCCTGCCTCGGACTTCACACTCCGATCCCAGGACGTGACCCGCCCTGATGAGACGGTGCCGTGTTTATTAAGGGAAGGAGCCCTAGATGGGGTGAGCGCGGGGACTAGGCGGACGGTGGGAAGGTCAGCGGTTCAGGACAAAGGACAAAGCCGTGCTCGTACCTGCAGGCCCCTCCTTGGTAGGAAAAGCCCAGACGACTAGGAGCTGAGGGTCTCTCTGCACCCACGCCTGAGTCTGCTCCTGGAAGATGCCCTCTCACGTCGCTGTGACTCACTCTGCTAGAGGCCACCCGCTCCCACCAGGGGTGCAGACGTCCTAACAGACTGTCCCCGTGGCAGAGCGGAGGGCTGGGGAGCCTGATGGGCAGGCTCTCCGGCTCTGTAGTACTCGAGGATCGGGATGGACTCCCCGCGGGAACAGCAGAGTGAAGGGCCTCCGGGTGGCACACCCCACACCCTGGCCAGCAGGACGTGCAGCTCGGTTTTCCCTGGAGCCGCAAGTCCTGAGACCAGCCTGTTGCTGCTGCTGCTGCTGCTAAGTCACTTCAGTCCTGTCCGGCTCTGTGTGACCCCATAGATGGCTCTAGAGCTGAGGATACAAGTCTCCCTACCAGCTGAGGGGGCAGCAAGTACGTGTCCCTGTGTGGGAATAGGAGCTGGTGACCCGGGCACAGAACACGGGCAGGCTGGCCCAGAGGCCGGGCAGGGCCAGTCTGGCCTTCGGGACCAGGGGGGCATCGGGCAGCCCAGAGGGCAGGTGTGGCTCTCAGCCTGTGGGTGTCAGTGGCTGGTGAGCCCCTCCCCATGGAGCTGGTCCAGGGAGAGGGGACGCTTAGCGCCGCGGGACACAGAGTGGGGTCTGACGACTCAGTGAAGAGGCCAGGGTGCCCCTTTCTGCGTGGCCGCCTCTCCCAACTGGCCCCTCAGGGACCCACCACTGCTGGAGAGGGGAAGACCCTGGGGGCCGAGCACAGTGGTTCCAGAAGGCTGGGCGAGGACCACAGGGTCACAGATAGACCCCCTCGGGGATGGGCTTTTCCAACCAAATGAAGCATCTGGAGACGGGAGCGGAAGGAGGCTGTGCCCAGTGGAGGTGGCAAATCCCCTGGGTATCCCCCGAGAGGCCTCGGCTAGGAGNGGTGGGGTGGGGAGGGGGAGTTGGTCAGGCAGCAGCGATTATGTCATGCAGTGTGGTTACAAAGGCATCGGCGAGGCTGTGCTAGGAACGTGCAGGACAGAGTCGATGGTGACGACCAGGCTTTCGAAGCGTGCGAGGGGGCTTCCTGCTGTGATAGAGAGAGATGCAGGGTTCAACAGTGCAGGGACGCAGCCCAGGCTTCTGCTGCCGCCGCCCTGACCACCACTTCCTGTTTCTCTCCCACCTGCTGCCCAGTGGAGAGGCCGTGGAGGGGTCAGGAGTGTGGGGACCGGGTCCAGCCCCTCCTTACAGACGGTCCAGGAAGGCCTGGGGCTTTGGGGTCCCGGGCCCCAGCAGAGAGTGCACTGCACACGGACCCAGGAGCTTTGGGCTCTGCCCCAGGCAGGGCCAGCGAGGGCTGATCGTGCGTCTGCCAGCCCTCACCCTCCCCTTTGGGGGAGTGTGTCCCAGCTGAACCAGGCCCAGGCTCCTGGCCTCTCAAGGCAGTGAGGATGGAGGAGTGCATAGAGGAGAGGGCTGGCCCCTGGCCTTGAGACCTGCGCTCAGCGAAGCCCCTTCCCAGGCCTGGGGAGCCTGAGGCAGAGCCCGGGGCCTCACAGGGCTGCGTGTGGGTCTTTACATCACCCTCCTGCGTCCCTGATGGAGATCCACAGATTGTTGGTAGCAGATGGGACAGTTCACTCACTGCAGCATGGATTAAGAGGCAGTGAGGGGTGTCTTTAAGATCCAAAGCATCGAATTTGCCCAACAAGGCCGTTTTATTTTATCACCTCAAAAAAGTTTTGACCTAAGCCCCCAAATGGATTAAAACAGATTTAAACTTGGAATGCCCGTCATTGTGAAAATGTGTCTGCTTCCATCTGAGAAGTTACAGACCACAGCTGATGGGGGTCACCTGGGGAGGGTGGGCCAGAGCCCCAGCATCTGAGCCTCTGATCCAGGGCTGGTTTAGGCTCAGTAAACATCATCAGGAAGGTCATCCCCCAGTTGGTGGTCTTTGTCACACACACCCCCCTTCCTCCTGACAGACGCAGTTCATGTGGATTACCGTGCCTGCAACAGCCCCAAGGCCAGCACGGCCTGCGGTGTCCTGGTCTGAAACCCTCAGTGGTGACCTTCATTATTCTTCCAAACACACAACTTAGAAACAAATGCCGCTCAATAGTTCCATGCATAGATACATGCGTATGTATTCTTGAGAGTCCCTTGACTGTAAGGAGATCCAAACAGTCCATCCTAAAGGAGATCAGCCCTGGATATTCACTGGAAGGACTGATGCTGAAGCTGAAGCTCCAGTCCTTTGGCCACCTGATATGAAGAGCCGACTCACTGGTAAAGACCCCGATGATGGGAAAGATTGAGGGCAGGAGGAGAAGGGGACGACAGAGGACGAGATGGTTGGATGGCATCACCGACTCCATGGACATGAGTTTAAGCATGCTCTGGGAGACAGTGGAGGACAGAGGAGCCAGTCCGTGGGGTCACAAAGAGTCAGACGTGACCTAGCAGCTGGACAACAATAACAAAATACACACACACACACACACACACACACACACACACACACTTCTGGGCGTGCCTGAGGCTGTTTCTGGAAGAGATGAGCATTCGGATGGAGGGGCTGAGTCCAGGTCCCCTCACCAATCCGATCCAATCCGTGTGGGGGCCTCATCCGATCCATGGAGTCTGAGCAGGACGGGAAGGTGGAGGAGGGGCCTGCTCTCGTCTGAGCCCAGACACCGTCTCCTCTTGCCCTCGGGCGTGAGTGCCTATCCTGAGGCCTTCGGACTCGGGGGGACTTAAACCAGCTGCCTCTGGTCTCCGGCCTTTGGGCTTGGGGGGACTGCACCCCTGCTTTCCTGGGTCTCCAGCTGCAGAGTCAGAGGTGAAACTCCTCATTCTCCATGACTGTGTGGCTCAATTTCTAGACAGAAACTTGCCTTATATATTGGTTCTGTTCCTCTGGATAACCCTAGTACACATGTGTGTGTGTCCAATGCAGATCTTCCTTGACTTAGGATGAGGTTATGTCCTGATGAAACCATCACAATTTGAAAATATCACTAATGCGAAAAGTAGTGTGTACACTTGGCCTTCTGAAGATTATAGCTTAGCTCCAGCCGCCTAAAACGTGCCCAGAACACGTACACGAAGCTACTGCTGCTGCTAAGTCACTTCAGTCGTGTCTGACTCTGTGCGACCCCATAGATGGCAGCCCACCAGGCTCCCCCGTCCCTGGGACTCTCCAGGCAAGAACACTGGAGTGGGGCAAACTCCTCCAACACGAAGTCTGTCTTGTAATCGAGTGTTGAGCAGCGCGTGGCCTTGAATGCAGCCCTGAAAGCTGAAAGCAGAGCGACTGTCTGTGCAGAGCGGCTCTGTGTGTGTCCATTGCTTCCCCCCGCCGGGGGCAGGTGGGGGCCGCCGCCCGGCCTCTGGAGAGAGTCATTCCAGTGACACCAGCACAGGAAAAGGAGAAAAATTAAAAATTTGAAATACAGTTTCTACCGAATGAGCAGTCATTGGAAGAACTGATGCTGAAGCTGAACCTCCAGTACTTTGGCCACATGATGCAAAGAACTGACTCATTGGAAAAGATCCTGATGCTGGGAAAGATTGAGGGGAGGAGAAGAAGGGGACGACAGAGGGTGAGATGGTTGGATGGCATCACGGACTTGATGGACATGAGTTTGAGTAAACTCTGGGAGTTGGTGATGGACAGGGAGGCCTGGCATGCTGCAGTCCATGGGGTCACAACGAGTCGGATATGACTGAGTGACTGAACTGAACTGAATTGATCTGAATGAGTTTCACCTTCACACCATCATAAAATCACCCAAGTCCAACTACGGTAAGTGGGGGACACCCTATATATGTCTGTGTGTGCATACACTCACTTGCAGAGCTTAATGTTTAATCTATAATGACTCGTGTAAGAGTAAAATTTTTTTCAGTTGCCTTTTAAATTTTGAGTTAACTGTAGATCTGCATGTAGTTTTGAGAATTAACGGAGATCCTGCAAATGTTTCACCAAGTTTTCCCTGATGGTAACATCTGCCTTCATGAAAGAGCGACGCTGCAATCAGGGCATTGCATGGGAGCCGTCCACAGGGCTCGCTCAGAGCTCACAGCTCACATGCCCGCCGGTGTGCTTATCCTAGGTGGCTTTATCACACTCACAGTGTAACTCTGATCAACACCAGCTCAGTCTGGATACAAATCCATAACCACACAAGAATCCCTGGGCTAACATCACCACGGCCACGCGTGCCCTTCCCTTCTTCCCAGCCTCGGCAGCCGTGAGAATCTACTCCATCTTTATTTATTTATATGTCACTTTAAGCATCGCCTAAAGTGGAATTGTGCAGGATGCATTGAAGTGGGATTTTTTTCACTCGACGTGACGGTCCTGAGATCCATCCCAGTTGCCATCAGCCCCAAGGAGATCGGGGCTGGAGGGACCTCAGGATATTATGAGCATGGACCCGATGGAGACCCTGCCCCCCCATCTCCATCTGTGAGGGGCTACAAATAAAGCTTCTGTGACCATCCACGTGCGGGTCTGTGAACACTGTTTTCACTGCTTGCAGATAAATGCCAGGGAAGAGAATGCAAATGCTGGGTCCTGGGCTTTGTGCCTCCTGCCGGGGCCCCCCAGGTGCAGTTCCGGAAAACCTGCACCTTCCCTATCACCCCATTAACTCGGGAGCCAACCTGCTTCTCAGACGAGCGTCAGCATTCACCACTGTCCCTACTGTTGGTCTGAGAACCACACTGAACATTAAGTCACCTGAATAAGTAAAAGCTATGCCCATATGCGGCTTCCCTGCTGGCTCAGAGGTTAAAGCGTCTGCCTGGAATGCAGGAGACCTGGGTTTGATCCCTGGGTTGAGAAGATCCCCTGGAGAAGGAAATGGCAACCCACTCCAGTACTCTTGCCTGGAGAACCCCATGGAGGGAGGAGCCTGGTAGGCTACAGTCCATGGTGTCGCAAAGAGTCGGACACGACCGAACGACTTCACTTTCACTTTCTTTCATGCCTATCTGTAAACACGGACCTCTGTCTAAATCTAAACTGAGGTTCCCAATAATCAGTGATCATTTACAATAGGCTAAACAGCAGGTCAACCTGGTCAGGAGAAAACATGAGCCAGCATTTGGCTTCTTGAAGAAAGAAAACTACACCAGGATCTTCACTTTCCATTTATTTTCTGGTGAGAAAGAACATTTCCTTCCAGAAAGGAGGCCCCGTGTTGGACTCGGAACATCTCTGCTTCAGTGGGTGCCCCTCTTGTTATATGCCCTCAGCATCCACTGGGCCAGCTGTCTCCACCGTCACCTGGGGCTGTGGGAGGGGCGGGCCGAGGCCTCCGAAGGCCTCGACCCCCCAGGGGTGCCTGGGGTGGATTTAGTTACATCTGGGAACCTTGGAACTTGCAGGAATTTAAACCACTTGGTGGACAAGTCCATCCTGGAGGCACAGAGCAGGTTCCCCTCACCTCACCTGGCAGCCAGGTGGAGCGTGGCCCCAGGGTTTAGAGTACGAGACCCCCAGCGTACTCCCCATGCCCCTGAGGTTTCTAAACAGTGTTTCCAAGCCTCCTTCGAAGGTCTCCAAGAAGACGCCTATCTTCAGCTCACTGTCAGTTTGGTGGCGGGTGTCCACCTGTCTGGGGTGCTGCAGAAAAAAGCCAATTCTGACTCCATATTGGAACCATTTCTTTGACTTGCTTTTCCTTGCTGTTGTCATTATAATCAAAACCCTGCCCCTCGGCCTGACTGTTAAACTAAAATGGGTTTGTTCAGGGCCTTGTCCACTTGCAGATGGTGAGAAGGAGGAAATCAACACACCTTCTGCCCGAGGCTTGCCACTCGAGGCGGTGCTTGCACGGCTGACGGCGCTTTCTATTTTCCTTCTTCGCCACCTCTCCTCCTCTATTTCGCCTTTTAACTTTACTTCCTCACCCCCCTGTCTCTGTTCTGTAAAAGAACCTGGCATCCAGACCGCGTAGGATGGTTATTTTGAGACGTTGGTCTGCCACCTTCTTTGTCAACCTGCTTTTCGAAGAAAGTTGTGTTCAAAATCATGTTCTTTTCGGCAACAAACACCTCGTCTCCCAGATTCGCTAGCCTGTTGTGCAAGCTTGGACCTGGTAACAGGATGGTTATGGGTTGGTGTCCTGGAGGAAAGGTGGCCTCACGGGTCCTTTACAGCGCCCATCTAAGTGTCTGTTATAGGTCTGTGGATTGGATCCAGGCAGATGGAGCTGGAAATGGGTCTACAAACATGGCCCAAGAACCGCTCCTCAGCACAAATCCACAAGGGATTTTCCTTGTGAAACCCAGGCTTCCCCTACTGGGCTGGCTCCTTGAGTTGTGAAGAGGCTGGGCCCAGGGCAGGGCTATGGGATGGCTCCTGGGCAGCGGGAGGCATTGGCCATGGGTTGGCTCCTGGGTAGCGGGAGGCATTGGCTGTGGGTTGGCTCCTGGGCAGCGGGAGGCATTGGCCGTGGGTTGGCTCCTGGGCAGTGGGAGGCGTTGGCCGTGGGTTGGCTCCTGGGCAGCGGGAGGCATTGGCAGCGCATGGAGTGGCCGCTGCTGTTGTTTGATCAGGAATGAAATTTGCCAAGGTGACAGCAGCCGGCTCTGCCTGCCTCTCCAAGCTGGTCATTAAAAATGGAGCAGGGCAGGACGAGCCCCGGAGGCCCGTGTTCTCTGCAGATACAAGAGAGAGACAAGTTCACGGCGTGTCACCAGCAATATCCATTCGTGTTTCCTCTTCAGACCGGCTCTGCAGCCTCCTGGCCGGAGCGAGGAGCCCATCCTGAAGACAATCACAGGGCCTTCGAGGATTTCCCAGGCGGGAGGGCGAGGGAGGAGGCGGGAGACCTCACCACTCTCTGCTCCTTGGGGAAGGGGCTGTCTTGTTGCGGGGTGGGGGTTGGGGGTCTGCTCCAAGCATCCTTGGAAAAGAAGGTAGCCTGCTGCCATGTGATGGGGACCTCGGTTCTGCATCAGGGTTTTTGCTTTTTAATAATAGATGGATGCAAGCAGCTTGGGCATGCCAAACAAATTCTCTGCACAAAAACTCAACTGTCGGAACGAGGTGCATCTGCCCACCGAGTGCACTCAGGGAGAACGTACCCACTGGCCCCGCAGCCTGGGAAGGAGGCCCCGCCGCCTGGGAAGGAGGCCCCGCCTGCTGGTCTCATGAATGTTTAGTGAGGATCTGTGTTCCTGCTGTCGCAGACAGGGGCAGGAGCTGAGGGGCTGCCGTGTTGGAGGCAGCTTCTCAGGGAGGAGGTGGGAGGGCTTTTGTGGGATGAGGGTCAGTAGGCATTTCCGTGGTAGGGTGGGCCTGAGTCACTTCGTGAAGCCTGGAAGCCTGGGAGCAGCCTGGCTCTAGGCCAGCTTTCTGTATATGAGCCTTTCCTCGGCTTGTCCTGGAAGAGAAGTTTTCACGTGCTCTATCTTGATTTACTCTTGGGCAGCTTTGCCAAAGAGCAAGATGGGTTTGCCCACCCTTCCGAGCGCAGCCTCAGAGAACTGCCGCCTCCCTCTGCGGACAGGCTAAGTCCCAGGGGGCTCAGAAAACTGTCCTCAGGAGCCAAGGTGTGGAGATGAGACCCGAGAGTCCTCAAGGTCCACCCCAGGCCTTGGCAAACGCCCCGGGCACTGGGCCAAGCTTGGCCTCGGTAACTGTCGGGGAGGCTGGCCCGTGGCTACCCTCCCCAGGACCGCAGAGGGAGACTGGAATCTGTAAGAAATTGTACCTGGATCCTAGTAGGTTCTGTGGCCTAGAGGCAAGTTCATGTACCTCTGGGTCATTGTTTAGAGGGAAGCTCTCCGGTCTGCAGTTCTGGGTTCCCTTACCCTACTGCTCTCCACCTGGGTGCCCTTTCCCAATAAAATCTGTTGCTTTGTCCACACATGTGTCTCCTTGGAAAATTCATTTCCGAGTGTTAGACAAGAGCCCAGTTTCGGGCCCTGGAAGGGGTCCCTCTTCCTGCAACAAATGGCGACTCTGGTGGTCTCTTCTTCGCTGAGACTGACGTCCTGACCACTCGGGGCACTCAGGGGCCAGCTTGCCTGCCAATGGTCCAGACCCAGCAGCTGCAACTGGGACCCTTTTGTCCCTGGTCTCCTCCTGACGCGGACAACTGGCCAGAGTGCCCCGACCGGTAAGGAGCAAGAGACTTTATGGATCTCTCTCCCCTTGCCTCTCTCTTTCCTCTCCTTAACCCTTCCTATCCTTCCCTGTTTTTCTAGTCCCCCCGTCCTGGACGCAGGAATCTGGTCTAAGGGCCCTCAGCCTGAGCTGAGGATTGGAGACTGATCACCTCCTCTTGGCAGAGAACTCGAATTCTGGTTCTGATTTCTGGTAGGGCCGAGTTCCAGTCCTCCCTTCTCTGGAGGCCCAGGGAAAAGTCCCATAACACCTGGGTATCTGTAGGTGGCAGGAGATATCTGTAAGGCCACCCCTTTTGCCCCCTCTCCCGCCTCCTCCCCCTTCTTCTCTCAACCTGGCTTCTTTTCCTCCCTTGAAATCTTTGACTTGGGTCTGAAGTTCTGTGTCTCTGTAGGAGGTTTTCTGAGAGACTGTATTCTTGTATTTCAGGGCTTCCCTGGTGGCGCAGAGGTTAAAGCGTCTGCCTGTAATGCGGGAGACCTGGGTTCAATCCCTGGGTCAGGAAGATCCCCTGGAGAATACCCACTCCAGTACTCTTGCCTGGAGAATCCCATGGACGGAGGAGCTTGGTGGGCTACAGTCCACGGGTCGCAAAGAGTTGGACACGACTGAGCGACTTCATTTTCACTTTCTCTGGTCAGCCCGAAGGCTCAGGCAGAAGATAGGAAGCGGTGTGCAGGCAGGTGGCCGGCCAGAACAGGTGGGGGTTATTTTAAATACCTTCTGAGAATCTGACAGGCAGAGTGGAAGGACGGAGTGACCGTCCTCTCGAGTGGTCCTCAGGAGCCTCAGGTGTGTTACACACGCACTGACGCATCTTCCATCAGGCCGTCTGGCGCTACCAACACATGCTAACCTGTGAGGCAGCTGAGTGCAGCGGGCTGGAGTGGAAACGCCTCCCATCTCCAAGGGCTGAGTTTGGGGTCCTTTTAAAAAACAAATTCTTCCTGTTCTTGTCTTGGATTTCTTTCTTTCCTTTCTGCAGATGCAGTGGGCAATACAAGGGCTCCGCTGACGGAGGAGCCTGCCCAGGGTGACGCCTGGCCTCACAGCAGGCTCGGGGTGATTTCCCCTCCTTTCCTGGCTCCTGGCGGCCAGAGCAGGTCACGGGGGTGCCTGTGGTCAGCAGGAACAGGGACCGTGGGCGAGATCGTGGGCAGAGTGTGGTGGCCTTGGATGCTGAGAAGCATCCCAGGCTGCATCCCAGAAGCTGGCCAAGCCCCCAGCAAAGGCGCATGCTTCTGCGTGGTGTGGCTGTCCCAGGGAGCTGGCTGAGCCCTGCTGTGGTCTCGGGAGCGTGTGGCCTTCATCTCAGGAGGCCTCTGCCCCTCACAAGGCTGCACCTGACTCACCACAGAGTGTGGGGAGCTGCTGGCCCCAGACCAGGGGTGTGGGCCCTCAGCTGATCGGTGAGACGCCTTCCGTGTGCATTCAGGCCTGTCGGCCCGCAGCCGCCCCGCCCTGCCCTGCAAGGCTGCCTCCCTCCTGGTGTGAGCCAGCCTGCCTGGAGCAGGGCCTTCCCAGGCCCCGGGGGCCACTCTCGGCCAAGTTGGCTGTTAAAGGCCGGTGGCCGGGAATCAGTGCAGCCTGACCTTCTTTCCTGCGTGTGCCTCATCCTCCTGAACTGGGCCTGAGCCTGTGGGGCCGGAGCAGTTCTGGGGGTGGGGGTGGGCATCCACAGGGCTGAGAGGCCTGGTAGGACACCCAGAAGCTGGGAAATCTCTCCTCCTCACCGACCCCCACGTTGCCAGGTCTTCCCACGGAGACTGAGGCTTGAGAAGCTCTAGAATGGCTTACCTATGCTGTCTCCTTCAAACAAACCCGTCAGGAGTTGGTC
>SJYH01007273.1:7854-38323 GCA_006408735.1 Sylvicapra grimmia | reverse complement strand
TGTTGATAAACGTGCTCCAGGATGAATTTCTGGAGAGGCGGGAGCAAGGGTGCTCCCACCGCAGAGCGGGGTGGGGGGCTCTTGTCACCCAGATTCGAGGGTGAGACGAGAATTCCCACGCGTCTGAGGTATGTCTCCAGAGCACGTCTATCTGTATCCATCTCAATGCTCTTTAACTCATCATTTGTAAACTGTTACCACTGGTGAAAATCACCGGTGCCCCATGGACCCTTAGACCTGAAGATTCGCATCCACGTCTGCCGTCCATCGCGGCTTCAGCCCTGAGGCTGTGGTCACGTGGCTGCCGCCCAGGCCCCCCGTCCTCTCCCTGGTCTCCACCACCCACCCCTGGACACACTGCAAAACACGAGTGAGGAAACGCCACTCACACATGCCTGCCCTGCGGACTTGTTTCTGGGAGGGCCAGCGGGGGTCACGGGCACTCACACTATCCACTCTCAGAGGAGATGGGCTCTGCAGTCGCCAGGCCCCAGGTGGACCCCCAAACCCAAGGCAGGCCCCCAAACCCAAGGCGGGCCAGCACCTCTCCCACCCTGCTGCCAACAATCCCCACGCACCCAGCTGGACGCACTCCAGCTGCTTGAACCAGCCTCGGGTTTCTGCTCTCATTTGATTTTTATCTAGCACATCAGATGCTCAAAAGTCAGGTGGGTAATCTGAAAAGAAGAAATCTATGATGTTGTCGGCACAGAGCTAAGAGAAGCCTCGCGTGGCCGGTGGAGATACACCGTGGGGGATGTGCATTTCCGTCTGACCGTCTGATGTGAGGGTGGGACCAGACACCACTGCGCCCAAGGATGTAAGTTTTGAGGCTTGAAAATGCTGTAGGCACACCCCTGTTTCCGTGTGCACACGCAGCGGGGTTTTCCTCACCTGTGCTGATGCTGTTACATGTTTAGAATCATATGTTCTGCTCCTTACTTTCCAGGACCCCTGCATCCCTGCACCTTGGGGTCCAGTCCCAGACCCCTTCCGAGAGGCAGTGGGAAACTTCACCGGAGCCGCTGGGGGCTCAGCAACAGCAGGCGAGCTGGTCCTTCTGCGGCTCATTTTAATTTTAAGAAGTGTAGCCAAAGCCGCACCCCCTCCACGTTCAAATTCCCTTCTAAAAATGGACTGCCATAATTATATGTTAAATATGATCCAAACCTGCAGGGAACTGGGACTCAATAAGCATGAAAAAATTAATGAAAAGCGTAATTATTATAATAATACCATTAAAATCTAATAAAGGAAAAAACTAGATTTCATTCTATTTTAGCTTGGGCATCTAATATCTTTTCTCCCCCCTTTAGCAGAACTGTAATTAATTTAGACTTGGGTTTTCCGAAAAGCTAAATTATGTGCTACAATACTCAGAATTTTTAGAGGAAAAAGGAAACGGAGTATGGGAGAAATCACATGAAACAGTGGAGGATGGTACAGCTCCGTCCTGTAGAATTCACGTCAAGGGCTGCGGGTTCAGGAGGTCCAATCTTTTTTTTTTTTTAATCACTTTTAATTATTAATGAAGCTTCCAGCTGCTCCGATCCCTCCCTTAGCCCCAGAGCTGCACTGTGTACAGGTATTTAAGGCTCAGGTGTCAGTTAGCAGTAGTGGATGCTCTGGGTGTTTGTAAAAAGTCTGCTCACCCTGGGCCACCCCCACCCCACCTCCAACTCCTGAGAAAGCTCACAGCCCAGTGTGCCAAGAGTGGCACTCCCAGCTTGCCTTTGTGGAGGAAGGAGTCTATTTCTTTCTCTTTTAAGCTCAATTTTTATTTTATACTGGAGCACAGCTGATTAACAATGTTGAGCTAGTTTCGGGCATACGGCAGAGTGGTTCGCTTATTGTATAACACGGTGGCGCTAGTGTGAAGAATCTGCCTGCCGTTGCAGGAGACGCAAGAGAAGAGGGTGCGAGCCCTGGGTCGGAAGATCCCCTGGAGGAGGCAATGGCAGCCCACTCTAGGATTCTTGCTGGAGAATCCCATGGACGGGGAGCCTTGAGGGCTACAGTCCATGGAGCTGAAACAGTCAGACATGGCTGAGCACAGCACCTTCTTTCCCACGTAGCTTCTTGCAGGATACGGAGTAGACTTCTCCGTGCTGCACAATCATTGCTTGTTGATTATCCATATTACACACAGTGGTGCATGTGTGTTAATCCCAAGCTTTTGGAGTGCATTTCTTTATCCATCAAGTGTTCTTGGACAAGCCTCCCCGGAGCCCGAGGCTCAGGGCACAGTAATGGGAATCGTGGTCTTGACCCCACAGGAGACAGTACTTTCCCCTAATAATTCAGTCCCACTGCAGCTCCATTTGAAGAGCGTGACCTCACCTCTGTCCACTTCTCCGTAACTGTATAAAGACAGCTTGGGGGTTTATTGTTCCACAATATTTGTTGGACACATACTACGTGGAAGCTTGCTTCTCGGCCCTGGGAAGTCAACTCTACACGAGCATCATAAGAGTTAAAAGGGAATTAATTGAATAGTTTGGATGCCCTACCAATGGCAAAAGCATTGCTGGCTCTTTGCTTTGACTGGTGGTCAGGGGCCCCTCAGATTTGCTTTATTTTCATTTTTAGTTGGAACAAAGAGCAATCACTAAGTCCTGTCCGTTCTGGGTCTGAGTGCTTTCTGGCGAGACGCTTTCCATAGCCAGCTCTCAGATCAGTCACTCTTTGCTCGAGTCACGCTGCGTCGATGATCCACCCTTCACATCCCAACTGGATGTCGCCAAGTGTCTGACGCAGAGAGGCGCGGGGCCATGGGCGCTCTCCTAGGGCCCGCCAGCCCGCGTGGTTGCCAGGGGGAGAGGGGTGCCTGCCTCCTGGGGAGTCCGGAGTCTCCGGGACCCTCAGCCTCCCTGAGCAGGTCCGGAGCACGGCTCTGCTGCTGGTGGGCTGTCCAGGTGTCTTTTGCTCAAGGAAGTCCTCTGTCCACCTGCCTACCTAGTTATTCAAATAATGTTTTTCTTGGCTGTGCTGAGTGGCTCTGGGAGATGCCCCCGTTTACTCACTTATGCATTTTCGAGAAGTGCCTGACCACTGAACGTGTACGGTGTAGAGCGTGACGGCTTGGTTTACATACACGGTGGAACGATTGCAATAACTTTGGGTAAACAGCCATCTTCTCACACTGATGCGATAAACAGGAAAGAAAGAAGAGGAAAAGCGCTCTCCCTGGTGACGAGACCCCTGGACCTGCCCTCTGAGCACCTCCCGGGTGTGGCTCGGAGCGCTCGCCACGGTCCTTACGCTGCACGGCGCGTCCCAGGCCTTCCTTATCCCGGGAAGTTCACGCGCTTGACCGCCCTCCTCTGTTCCTCTGCTAACCTCAAATCTGCTCTTTCTACTAGTTTTTACTACCATTTTGTGGGATTCCACATATAAGTGATGTCCTAGGGTGTTTGTCTCTCTCTGTCTGACTCACTTCATTTAGCACAAGGCCTTCAAGGTCCGTTCGTGTTAACAACAGTAGAATTTCCAAACATTTTATGCCCGAATAAAATTCCTCTCTCTCTCTCTCATACATGTATATATATGTATAACTTGTGGTTCAGCCACTCAGTCGTGTCCGATTCTGTGACCCCATGGACTGCAGCACGCCAGGCTTCCCTGTCCTTCACCCTCTCCCGGAGCTTGCTCAAACTCATGTCCATTGAGTCGGTGATGCCTTCCAAGCGTCTCATCCTCTGTCGTCCCTTTCGCCTCCTGCCGTCACTCTTTCCCCGCATCAGGGTCTTTTCTAATGGGCTGACTCTTTTCATCAGGTGGCCAAAGTATTGGAGCTTCAGCTTTAGCATTGTATATATATGTATGTAAATATTTATCCATATATATATATAAACATACATAAATGATGCTGCAGTGAACACTGGGGTGCAGACACATTTTTGAGTTAGTGTTTTTATTTTCTTTGGATACATTCCCAGAAATAAAATTGCTTGGACACATGGTAGTTCTATTTTCAATTTTTTGAGCACCTTCCAGATTGTTTTCCATAGTGATGGCACCCGGTTACGTTCCCACGGCAGTGTAGGAGGGCTCCCTTTCCTCCACATCAGCCACAGCATTTGTTGCATCTTTTTGGTGACGGCCATTCTGACAGGTGTGAGGTGATGGTTCATCTTGGTCTGATCTGTTTCCCTGAGGACTACTGATGCTGAGCATCTTTCCATGTATCTGTTGACCATCTGTATGTTTTATTTGGAGAAATGTCTATTCAGATCCTTTGCCTATCTTTTAAATTTTGTTTCTATTTTCTATTTTTGCTACTGAGCTATGTGAGTTCTTCATATAACACGGGTAGCAACTACTTACCTTACAGAGGGTTTGCAAGTATTTCTTCCCGCTCTGTAGGCTGTCTTTCCTGGCATTTCCTCTTACACAGATGTTGATCCCAAGGCATCAGGGTCCCATGCTTAGGATCTCATTCACGGCGATCACTTCCTCAGGGGCTCTGTCACCAAACACACCCACACCGAGGGTCAGAGTTTCAGCGCTTGAATTTCGGCTTCCCAGGGGGCACTAGCGGTGAGATGCCCACCTGCCAGTGCAGGGGACGTAAGAAAGGCAGGCTCCATCCCTGGGTTGGGAAGGTCCCCTGGAGAAGGGAAGGGCAATGTACTCCAGCATTCTTTCCTAGAGAATCTCACGGTCAGAGGAACCAGGTGGGCTATAGCCCGCGGGATTGCAAAGAATCGGACACAACTAAGCAACTTAGCACACACACCAACAATCTAGCATTAGCTATTTGTTATTTTTGGGGGGTGCAGTCTAAAAGACACCTCTTGCTCTGGAGTTAAAGCCGAGCTCAAGGAAATTCTCAAAAGGAACTTTCTGTACTTTGCGTGACTGGCTGCTCGTGGTTTTGGGTCAGGAACGCGCTGGGAACGCCCCTCTCCCTGGGATCATGGCTTTCTATGGTTAGTTTGCCAGGTTAGCCATCTCCCTTAAAGCAAGGAATGCACGCTGGGCTGCAGACACGGCATGGTTCACGCAGACAGTCTGGAAAACACGTGTGGGTGGCGGAGGTGGAACCCAGCCCGCCCGTCTCATTGGCAGGGGCAAGGTGACTCACGGCTTGTCCTCTGAAGCTGTCTCCAAACTCAGAGGAAGCAGAGCTATTTCTATCCAGCCTCTACCTGACGTTGCAAGCAGCGCAGCAGATCGTCGGTGCCGGGCTGTGGCTTCAGCCGTGCTCTGGGTCCGACGGCGGGTGCTCAGAGCCCAGTTGGAGGCTCGACACGGGGCCAGGCTGCCCTGAACCCTGACTTTGCTGCAGCAGGGAGCAGGGGAGCAGCTGGCCTGGATCTCACGGCAGCACAGGGACCAAACCGCTGGCAGGGAGGGCCTGTCCTCCCCCTCGGGCGGAGCCCCGAACCAGAACTGAAACGACCCCTGAGCGGTGGATGGGACCACTGACACCAGGCGAATACAAATCAAAGAACCCCTCATGAGGTCTGGGGGTCGCCCTGCTAAGGGGCGTCAGGCCGCAGTTTCTGAGTCTCCTGGCCAGGCGGCCACCACCTTCTCAATGTCTCCAGGGGAGCCCCCCACCCTGGAGGAGCAGTTTGGGGGCACAGCTGGCCTGACTGGCCTAAGTGAGCCTTCAATGCTTGCAGCCCCGAGCCAGCAACCACCACTGGAGAGCCTTGTCCTCGGCCCAGGAAGCAGGTCCCTTACAGCTGCCATAAGACACTGCGGGGCCCCTCTTCCAGCAGAGTTAGGAAGCCTGAGTAAGACCCACCAGAGCCATACCCTGTCACGGGGCCAGCCTCTGCAGGCCGAGGGGCTCCGGCCTGGGGAGCCTGGGAGGCGGGCTGCGTCGTGCTTTCCAGGCGAACTCGAGCCGCGTCTTCACGCAGCCGCAATGCAAGCTGGGCTGTGCGTGTTCCGATGCATCAGTGTGGCGCAAACCCCCAGTTCTCAGAGAGAGCTGCATTTAGTCAGGAGCCTCCAGGCGTCTTTTCATTAGCTAGCTGGATCCTGCCTGGCGCCTGAAGGCGGCAGAACAGCACGCACAGGTCTAACAACTCTGGGGCCAAGAATTTGGGGGAAAGAATAGAAACATGTTCTGCGGAGCACACGTCACAGGAAATGATACGGCGCTGGTTTTACGATGGCAGAAGCCGCCGGGAAATGGGACGCTGGTGCATTTTGGCTGGTGGGTGCCCTCTGATCACCCCCATTTCCAAACAAGCTGTTGCTGGAACGTAAATGGGGAGAAACCATCCATGGAAATGAAAGGATCTATGCCTTCTCTCCACACTGTTAAACGAGGCTCGAAAGACAGATGAACCTAAACTGTCTCTGGTCTCGAGAAGCCTGCTGTCCATCACCAGCGTGAGACGGCCCTGCTGGTGCAGGGGACCCTGTGGTTCCCGATAGGAGGCGTCTATGTGGCCGTCCTCACTCCCACTCCAGCGTGTGGGTCGGAGGTCATGAGCATCAAAACCAGGGACTGCCTCAGAATGCAGATTCCGGGGCCCATGCCAGGCCTCCTGTATCAGAACTTGGGGGGGTGAGCTTGGGGCATGGACCTCTAGCAAGCTGTGGGGATGAGGCGGGCCGTCTGTAATTTAAGGGCGCTAGTGCACAGCGGGGAGAAGGCAATGGCACCCCACTCCAGCGCTCTTGCCTGGAGAATCCCAGGGACGGGGCAGCCTGGGGGGCTGCCGTCTATGGGGCCGCACAGAGTCGGACACGGCTGAGGCGCCCTCGCAGCAGCACCAGCGCACGGGGGCTGCTGGCCGCGGTTTTCATCTGGGGATGCACCCGGGAAAGACGCCTGGACTCGGGTCCCGGGACTTGGGCGTCAGCTGCTTTTATGCAGCGCCTTTCAGGCAGCTTGGTGCCCTGGTCATCTCTGTCCTCTCTAAAGTAACGCCCTGGCTTGGTCAACGTTCTTCCTTCTGAGGTCCCTGGGGGCTGAGGTGCCCCTTGTCATCACCGTGATGCTGACGGTCCTTTGTTAGCCAAGGGTCAGAAGGTCCCTGTGCTGAACACCGAGTCGGGGAGCGCATTCAGTGGGGCTGATTTGAATCAGGCATGCCCGGGGGTGCGGCTTTCGCCCACGGTTCCACGCTTTCTGCTCTGCTTTCTTTATTCCTCATATTCTAAGATTCCCTCTTTTGCCATTTTCTTTCTGCTCAAGGAGATCTCTTTCACGTTCTTTTCGGGCAAGTCAGCACACATGCCTGGGATTCCCTCAGCCTCGAGCGCCCTGAGACCCCGCCGCCGTCCCGCTCGGAGCGTCTCCCCGGCTCCGGCTCCGGCTCCGGTGGCGGCTCTTGCCTCTGAGCGGCTGAGGGCCTGCGCCGCCCGCTCCGGGCTCCCTCCTGGCCGCTGGGGCTCTGCTGTAATTGAGGCCACTGTCCTCTGCACCTGCTGCTTCTCTCTCCCGTGTTTCTCTGCTTTGAGTTTTCAGAAGTCTGACTATGATGCGTTTGGTGTAAATTGGGGGCTTATTCTGTTAGGAGATTTGCTCTGAGCAAGCGCCCCTCGGCGCCTTGAGTCTGCAGGCCCGAGTCTCTCGGCCGCGCGGGAGGCTCCCGGGGCCCCTCTCTCCTGTCTTTCCGTGACTCCGCAACGCCACACGCACATCAGGCCTTCAGTTTGCCCCGTGGGCCCCTGAGACGCTGATAACTAGGTTTCTCTCTTCTCTTAGCTGTGTAAAGGGGGCAGCTCCCATCACTCTGTCTTCTTTAACTCCGTGTCTGGGACACAGAAGGCAGGAGGGAGCCCGCTGGCCCCCGCTTGTCCTGCTGGTGGCTCCCGCCCTGACGCTCCTCGTCAGTCTCGTCTTTCCCACGTTTCAGAGTCTGGGCCCTTGTTTCATGTATCATGTCCTGAGATTTTAGGATTGTTGTTGCTGTGTAGTTGCTAAGTCATGCCCGACTCTGTGCAGCCCCTAGACTGTGGCCCTCCGGGCTTCTCTGTCCATGGGATTTCCCAGGCAAGAACACTGGACTGTGTGGCCATTCCCTTCTCCGGGGGATCGTCCCAACCCAGGGAGAGAGCCCAGGTCTTTTGCACGGCAGGTGGATTCTTTACTGCCGGGCCACCAGGGAAGCCCAGATTTTAGGATCAGTTCAGCTCAGTTCAGTGGCTCAGTCAGGTCTGACTCTTTACGACCCCAGGACTGCAGCACGCCAGGCCTCCCTGTCCATCACCAACTCCCAGAGTTTACTTACACTCAAGTCCATTGAGTCGGTGATGCCATCCAACCATCTCACCCTCTGTCATCCCCTGCTCCTCCCGCCCTTGATCTTAAGGAAAATATTTGCTTTCCATCTCCACAGAGGAAGAGGCTCTATAATCATTCATCTTTTTCCAGAGGAGTTTCTTCTGTGATTCTTGGGCATTTCAGCATCTCAGGAGTTAGCTTGGCACAACTCATCTGAGGAGTGTTGACTGACTTTGCCACCTTCATAATGTCGCCTCCTCCTGTGGTGTAAACCTGCTCCTTACTGTGAGACCCCAAGTCTCTAAAAGGCACGTGATGTTGGACGGTGTTCTCATCATTCATCAAAAATTCTGATGTATCAAAAACGTCATTTAATAGGAAATGCAATACCCCAGGGAATGCATACTGCTTTTCTTCCTTTTGGATGTGAAGTAATTCTCATCCTTGTCGTCCTCCCCCTCCTCTTCTACTGCTTTCTGTTTTATGTCCCTTCCCAGCCAGTGGCCACTGGCCAATTCTGCCTGACAGAGAGTCAGACAGTCTTCACGTTCCAGAGCCAGGTACATGGGACTTGGTGCTTCCTCATTTTTTAAATTAACTTTTATTGGAGTATAGCTGCTTTGCAAGGTTGGGTTGGTTTCTGTTGTACAGTGAAGTGAATCAGCTATTCTTATACATATTTCCCTCCCTTTTTGGATTTCCTTCCCCTTTAGGTCACCCTAGAGCACTGTGCAGAGTTCCCTGGGATATACAGCAGGTTCTGCTAGTTGCCCGTTTTATACAGAGTATCAGTAGCATATACGTGTGAAGGGGCCGTGTCTCATTCAGAGGATGCTGTATCTATCTAAGCCAGTAGCCCTGAACACAGCTCAGGTCATGACCTTCCCAAACCACCCAGAATGCAGGGTGGAGGGCTCGTGTGGCAGGGCGTGGTGGGGACTTTGATCTCTAGGAAAGAAGCCTTGGAGGCTGCGGCGGCCAGGAGACCTGCCTCCCAGGGCTTCAGTCAAGGCCTGAGATGGTGCTCTGCGCTGTTTGCCCCGCCTCCGCCTGTGTGCACTCTTGGAAAGCTGGAGGCTCCTCTGTCACATTCACGGCATCACCCATGGCGCCTGGAACCAGGTGAGAACCCCACAAATAGTTATTGTAAAAAGAAGTAATAAAATTTTCACGCTTAAGGCCAAGACGTTTCTGGAACAACATGCTTCTTTATATAAAGATACTCTTGAACAGCTCTTACTGACTTGAGGATCTTACCTCGATGGGAACACCATATCCTAACTGACACTGTAGTCTCTTGTGACCTTGGAGCAGAGTCTAGCAAGCTTGTATGTATCACCCCACTCACAGACCACACAGGGGTCCGTGATTCCTGGGGCCACTGACTGCAGGGCTTCTGCGGGACCGGTGCCTGCAGAGGCTCTGGTCTGGAGTGAATGTTCTGTGATTTGCAAAATAAATAGCCCAACTCTTCTGAGCACTCACTTCTGTGCTGACTACAAATGTGGAGCGCGTTAGGGAGGCATCCGACGTCTCAATAATGCATGCTCCCCAGCACTTAATTATTTTGGAAACATCTGTTGAAGGAAAAGACGCTGCGGAGGGAATCTGGGAGTCAAAGACTCAGACAGTGCCCTCACTTTTCACCGTCTGAACGGGAGCAGGGGCCTGGGCACCAGGGAAGCAGGGGCGGGGCTCTCCGGGCTCCCAGGAGAAGGCGGCCCTAGACTGACCGTCGCTGCAGGACGGACGGACCGACTGACGGATGGGAGGCACGCAGAGGTGGACTGAGAGAGGCCGGCTCCATGCTGACACTCGTGCCCTCGGCCGGCTGTCCCCAGGTTTCAGAAGAGTTCCTCCTAGAAGGTCAGGGACTTGTGCATGTAGATGACCCATCCGGGGAGCCTCAGGTGGAGAGGGCAGGGCTTAGGGAAGCAGGGATCCCCCTGTTCGGCTGGCATTTCAGGACCATCAGCTAACCATCCTGAATGAGGGCACTGGCGTCATTTCCCCAGTGAAGAATCAAGACCATGGTAGAGACCCAGCCAGGGCTTAGGGGTCAGGGACTGAGTCCCAGGTTCAGACACCCTCTGACCATCTCCAGAAGTGAGGAGGGGCTGTCTAGACACAAATGCCTCCTGTTCCCCTTCACAAACTCTTTCTCAGTTATCCAGAGAGTTTTCAATTTGTAAATTCATCCTTAGGCATGGAAAGTGAAGAGGAAACCTTCAGCTCATGCCTATCCGAGCCGCAGCTAGTGGCTGAAGGGGGCTCAGAGTCCAGGACTGGGAGTGGCCTGCAGGCTGGAGGAGTGGGTGGGGGGCCGCTCCCCAGGGTCGGGCTCCAGCTTCCTGGGCTCCGTTTCTGGTGATCTGACAACACTGTCCATCCACCCTCACTGCTCAGCGTCCCAGGGAGAGTGTTCTTTAATCAGGTCCATTTTGGCAAAACCTTTCAGGAGTGATAAATACACAAACATTGCAGAAAGATGATGGAGGGAGAGAAAGAAATCAGATTCCAACTAGTGCAGGAGGAGCTGTGAGCAACATTGATAATTTCCCCACGACAGCTGCAGACTTAAAGCGCAGAATTTGTTTTTCGCCATTTTACCTGTGGTGAATACTCTGCCCCATTCCCTCCCCACACATTCCCCAACACACAGTAGGGCTGCATCTGGTCACTCTCCCCTAAGTGATGCTGAGCAGAAAAGGTGTCTTTTTTTTTTCCCTCTTAAAGCTTCAGGAATTTCACAGCATCCCTTGGTAACTTGTAAAAGAATGAAAATAGAACACTTTCTAACACCATACACAAAAATAATCTCAAAATGGATTAAAGATCTAAATGTAAGACCAGAAACTATAAAACTCCTAGAGGAGAACATAGGCAAAACACTCTCCGACATAAATCACAGCAGGATCCTTTATGACCCACCTCCCAGAATACTGGAAATAAAAAAAATAAACAAATGGGGCCTAATTAAAATTAAAATTTTAAAATTAAAATTTCCTTCTGCACAACAAAGGAAACTATAAGCAAGGTGAAAAGACAGCCTTCAGAATGGGAGAAAATAATAGCAAATGAAGCAACCGCAGCTCAGTTCCAGAAAAATAAACGACCCAATCAAAAAATGGGCCAAAGAACTAAACAGACATTTCTCCAAAGAAGACATACGGATGGCTAACAAACACATGAAAAGATGCTCAACATCATTCATTATCAGAGAAATGCAAATCAAGACCACAATGAGGTACCATTTCACACCAGTCAGAATGGCTGCGATCCAAAAGTATACCAGCAATAAATGCTGGAGAGGGTGTGGAGAAAAGGGANCCAAAGAACTAAACAGACATTTCTCCAAAGAAGACATACAGATGGCTAACAAACACATGAAAAGATGCTCAACATCACTCATTATCAGAGAAATGCAAATCAAGACCACAATGAGGTACCATTTCACACCAGTCAGAATGGCTGCGATCCAAAAGTCTACCAGCAATAAATGCTGGAGAGGGTGTGGAGAAAAGGGAACCCTCTTACACTGTTGGTGGGAATGCAAACTAGTACAGCCACTATGGAGGACAGTGTGGAGATTCCTTAAAAAACTGCAAATAGAATTGGTGAATACTCTTAATGTTTCCTAGGATTCTTTGTTAAGCTGAGGACTGGGACTAGGGTTCGGACCAGTTCTACACTAACCACAGGTACAAACTGAAGGGAGAGACCAGGGTATGAGAAATGATATCATAACGCAGCAGTTTATCAGATCAAATTAATACAAAAAAGACCCACACTGAACCAAAGGTCTCAGCTTCACATCAGGACAGGAAGTCCTCCAACTGTGTGTTGGGGCAGCTTTCCAAGCTGAGCTGATTGAAAACACTGGGGATCCGACCACAGTTAGGGTGAGGGGTGGAGCATGTCTCAGCTGGGGTTGGCTTCCCCTTCAGAGGGAGATTCAGGGAACACTGAGGCCATAAATTAAGAAATAAAGTACAACACTTCAGATAGTGGGGTTGGGTTTTCCCCGTGGCTCAGATGGTAAAGACCCAGGTTCAATCCCTGAGTCGGGAAGATCCCTTGAAGAAGGGTGTGGCTACCCACTCCAGCATTCTTGCCTGGAGAATCCCATAGACGGAGGAGCCTGGTTGCAGAGTTGGACACGACTCAGTGACTACCACTTTCACTTCCTGGTGAGCCGCAGCTCACCACACTGGGCCAGATGGCCGCGTCTTGCTAGAGAAGGTTTCTAACCACCTTCCGTGCAGAGGCTGGGCCACACCATGGACTCAAAGGCATGGTTCGGTTCTCCTGCTTTCCTGACATGAGCTCTCTCTCCGTTCTTGACTGTGCTTCAGAATCTGCCCAAGATGTTGAGCTTTTTCTGAGAAATAAACATAAAGTGAAAGTGAAGTCGTGTCCGACTCTTTGGAACCCGTGGACTGTAGTCCACCAAGCTTCTCTGTCCATGGGATTCTCCAGGCAAGAATACTGGAGTGGGTTGCCATTTCCTTCTCCAGGGGATCTTCCTGACCCAGGGATCAAACCCAGGTCTCCCGCATTGCAGGCAGATGCTTTAACCTCTGCACCACCAGGGAAGCCCTTAAATACAAGAATACATTCTCTCAGAAAAGAGAGACACAGAACTTCAGATCCGAGTACTAACATCAAAGATTTCAAGGGAGGAAAGGAAGCCAGGTTGAAAGAAGAAGGGGGAGGAGGTGGGAGAGGGGGTGAAAGGGGTGGCCTTACAGACGTCTCCTGCCACCTGCAGATGCCCAGGCGTTATGGGACTTTTCCTGGGCCTCCAGAGAAAGGAGGACTGGAACTCGGCCCTACCAGAAATCAGACCAGAACCAGAATTCGAGTTCTCTCCCAAGAGGAGGTGATCAGTCTCCAATCCTCAGCTCAGGCTGAGGGCCCTTCAACCAGATTCCTGCGTCCAGGAAGTGGGGGGGACTAGAAAAACAGGGAAGGATAGGAGGGTTAAGGAGAGGAAAGAAAGAGGGAAGGGGAGAGAGGTCAATAAAGCCTCTTGCTCCTTACCGGTCGGGGCACTCTGGCCAGTTGTCCACGTCAGGAGGAGACCAGGGACAAAAGGGTCCCAGTTGCAGCTGCTGGGTCTGGTCCATTGGCAGGCAAGCTGGCCCCTGAGTGCCCCAAGTGGTCAGGACGTCAGTCTCAGCGAAGAAGAGACCACCAGAGTCGCCATTTGTTGCAGGAAGGCGGACCCCTTCCAGGGCCCGAAACTGGGCTCTTGTCTAACACTCGGAAGTGAATTGTCCGAGGAGACACATGTGCTGACAAAGCAAGAGATTTTATTGGGAAAGCGCACCCGGGTAGAGAGCCGTAGGGTAAGGGAACCCAGGAGAAATAGGAGCATCGAAAAAGAAAACAGGAGAGAAAGGGAAAGGGAGGGAAAACCTGCAAACTGATTTCAAGTCAGTGGCTGCTAAAGGGTCCAGATTTACAGCTACTGGAGAAGAAGCCACACTCCTCTCCAGGGACCCGTGCCTTTTCTGTGATGCGAAGGTCTGTAAACACAGCAGGTGATCATCATACACCGTTTCAATCCAGGAGGGAGACACTGGGCTGATTCTTGGTGGTTCCTTCTCAAGATAAGAATAAAGATTTATTTCATGTTTGTAGTATCTTTACTCCCTGTCCCTGTGAATCTATTCTGGGAAGACATCCCTGAACTTGAATCCTGTAGAGGGTTTATGTATGAACAACTGAATGATAAGGACCTGAAGCCAAGCCTCTATAACTGTCTTAAAATAGAATCAGAATCATATGACAATATTACCAAATCTGGAGAAAACAGAGCATCAAGTGACTGGAAGAAGTGTCAGACGGAACGAAAGGAGGGTTGAACAGCGCAGTACGGACAGCAGCCGCTTCGCAGGCTGGCCGGAGGCTAGGTTCTTCTTCCTCCTTCTCCTCCTTGGAGCGAGAGAGCTGAAGAGGAATAGGACATGTCTCAATATGCCGGGGAAGGCAAGGAGCTCTCAGAAGCACACAGGGCACCACGGAGACATGGTGGACTTGGCTCCAGGCCACGGCAACAAAGCAAATCACACAACAAAGACGGTCACACCAGTGCTGTGGTTTCCTAGTGCATACAAAGTCATGTTCATGCTCTACTGGAATCTGTTCAGTGCGCAATGACATTATAAAGCCTAAAAAAGTGTCTATCTTCAGTTAAAATATTTTATTGCTAAAAAACATTAACCATCACATGAGGCTTCAGTGAGTTGTAGTGGGAACATCAAAGATCACTGATCAGTCACCGTAACACAAATGATGATAACAAAAAAGTTTGAAATCTTGCAAGAATTACCAAAATGTGACACAGAGTCCCATCTTGCTCACAAACTGAGCAGATGCTTTTGGGGGGGAAAATGGTGCCAAAAGACTTCTTGACTCAGGGTTGCCCACAGACCTTCAATTTTAAAATATGCCACGTCTGTGAAGGGCAATAAAGTGAAATGTGGAACAAGGTTTGCCTTGTGTAAGTGAGAGTGAGACAGAAATCTGAATTCATGAAAGTTCATCCTGGCAACATGTTCTGCTGTGGCTGGGTGTGTGCAAGTGTGTGCTTAGTCATGTCTGACTCTGTGACCCCATGGACGGTAGCCTTCCAGGCTTCTGGGTCCATGGGGTTTGCCAGGCAAGAACACTGGAGTGGGTTGCCATTTCCTCCTCCAGAGGATCTTCCCAATCCAGGAATCAAATCTGAGTCTCCAGCATCTCTTTCATCAGCAGGCAGATTCTTCGCCACTGCATCACCTGAGAAGTCCTGTTTCTGGGTGAATAATCTTTAAACAATGAAAGGTAAGCTTGTGTCTGTTTGTTCATATCTCTGGTTTTAACTACACTAGGCCTATTCTATCTAGAGCCATTCCATTTATATCTCCTTTAGGAAAAAAACAAACAAACAAACCTAGTTTGAAAAGATCGGTTTAATTTACTGCTTTGTCACAGAGTCCACAATTGTTTTATGCTGCAATATAGCCTTTTCAGTTGGTCAGCTTCTTCCAGCTCCTCATACTTGAATCAAGTAATTCACTGCATAGGATTAAAAGCATCATCCTGAGGTGGGTCAGAGATATTGGCATCCTATGTATTACAAACCGTCCCAACAATCAACTTGAAAACAAGGTCTCATACCAGTTTCTGAAAGTGTAACACTAGTTAAGAAGTCACATGCCTGCAATAAAGAAGTCAATGTAACAACGCACAAGAACTTGTGCATAGAGTTTAAAATGGAGACACGTGGAGAGGAAATGTCAGGCAGGTGGGAAGTGCTCCTATGCTTGGCAGAGACCATGTCCACAGGGATGTGTCAGCGTGGATAATGGTTTATAAATGGACAAATGCCAGGCTGTGAAGGGCCCTGAGGGAAGAAGCCTTCTCTCTATCCTGCGGGGAATGAGAGCCCATGGAATGCTTTAATGAAAGGAGGGTCCTTGCTAAATTTTGGTGGAGAAATACAGCTCTGATAGATCTCAGAGTCAAAGAGGACAATGATAAAAATATTCTAGTAATATGGTCAGCATGATGAAACTGGGGCCTGAGGCTGTGGCAGTACAAGAAGAAGAAGACAGGAAAGATTAAGGAAATGTTCAGGAGAGCTGGAAGCTTTGTGGTGGATCACATCCAGGCTTTCAAGGAGAATGCAAGATGGAGATGTCTGGGGGATAGTGCAAAAAAAAAAAAAAAAAAGAAGAAAATCACAGTTACACAAAAGTATTTTACAGAATCTAGATAATATCCCAAGAAATCTCAAACAATTGGCTTGTGTACTGGAGAACAGGAAATACATTCATTCTAGTTATGGATGACATTTTATACTGAGGAAAGCAAAACAAAAGCAAAAACTAATTAAAGATACTAGAATGGAGAAAAAGGTAATCTCAAACATTGTTGGTGGGAATATAAATTGGTGCAGCCACTGTGGAGAACAGTATGGACGTTCCTCAAAAATCTAGACTTAGAGTTACCATATGACACAGCGGTTCTATTTCTGGATGTGTACCAAAGATAAAACAAAACACTAATTTAAAAAGATTCATAGCCGCATCATTCACAATTGCCAAGATACAGAAGCAACCTAAGTGTTCATTAACAGCTGGATGAATAAAGAAGATGTGGCATACCTGCACAACGGAATAGTGCTGCTGCTGCTGCTGCTGCTAAGTCGCTTCAGTCGTGTCCGACTCTGTGCGACCCCATGGACGGCAGCCCACCAGGCTCCCCCATCCCTGGGACTCTCCAGGCAAGAACACTGGAGTGGGGTGCCATTGCCTTCTCCAATGCATGAAAGTGAAAAGTGAAAGTGAAGTCGCTCCGTCGTGTCTGACTCTTTGCGACCCCATGGACTGCAGCCCACCAGGCTCCTCCATCCATGAGATTCTCCAGGCAAGAGCACTGGAGTGGGTTGCCATTTCCTTCTCCAATGCATGAAAGTGAAAAGTCAAAGTGAAGTCGCTCCGTCGTGTCTGACTCTTTGCGACCCCATGGACTGCAGCCCACCAGGCTCCTCCATCCATGAGATTCTCCAGGCAAGAGCACTGGAGTGGGTTGCCATTTCCTTCTCCAATGCATGAAAGTGAAAAGTCAAAGTGAAGTCGCTCCGTCGTGTCTGACTCTTTGCGACCCCATGGACTGCAGCCCACCAGGCTCCTCCATCCATGAGATTCTCCAGGCAAGAGCACTGGAGTGGGTTGCCATTTCCTTCTCCAATGCATGAAAGTGAAAAGTCAAAGTGAAGTCGCTCCGTCGTGTCTGACTCTTTGCGACCCCATGGACTGCAGCCCACCAGGCTCCTCCATCCATGAGATTCTCCAGGCAAGAGCACTGGAGTGGGTTGCCATTTCCTTCTCCAATGCATGAAAGTGAAAAGTCAAAGTGAAGTCGCTCCGTCGTGTCTGACTCTTTGCGACCCCATGGACTGCAGCCCACCAGGCTCCTCCATCCATGAGATTCTCCAGGCAAGAGCACTGGAGTGGGTTGCCATTTCCTTCTCCAATGCATGAAAGTGAAAAGTCAAAGTGAAGTCGCTCCGTCGTGTCTGACTCTTTGCGACCCCATGGACTGCAGCCCACCAGGCTCCTCCATCCATGAGATTCTCCAGGCAAGAGCACTGGAGTGGGTTGCCATTTCCTTCTCCAATGCATGAAAGTGAAAAGTCAAAGTGAAGTCGCTCCGTCGTGTCTGACTCTTTGCGACCCCATGGACTGCAGCCCACCAGGCTCCTCCATCCATGAGATTCTCCAGGCAAGAGCACTGGAGTGGGTTGCCATTGNAGCCAGAAAGAAAAATACCAATACAGTATACTAACGCATATATATGGAATTTAGAAAGATGGTAATGATGATCCTGTATGCGAGACAGCAAAAGAGACACAGACGTATAGAACAGTCTTTTGGACTCTGTGGGAGAGGGCGAGGGTGGGATGATTTGGGAGAATGGCATTGAAACATGTATAATATCATATAAGAAAAGAATCGCCAGTCCAGATTCGATGCAGGATATAGGATGCTCGGGGCTGGTGCACTGGGATGACCCAGAGGGATGATATGGGGAGGGAGGTGGGAGGGGGGTTTAGGATGGGGAACACGTGTACATCCGTGGCGGATTCATGCTGATGTGTGGCAAAACCAGTACAGTATTGTAAAGTAATTAGCCTCCAATTAAAATAAATAAATTTTAAAAATACCAAATATCTCCTGGTACTGAGATTTTTTTTTAATTGTTGTTGTTTTTCCGTCACTAAGTCGTGTCCAACTCTTTGAAACCTCATGGACTGCAGCGCGCCAGGCCTCCCTGTCCATCACCAACTCCCAGAGCTTGCTCAAACTCGTGTCCATTGAGTGGTGATGCCATCCAACCATCTCATCCTCTGTCGTCTCCTTCTCCTCCTGCCTTCAATCTTTCCCAACATCAGCGTCTTTTCCAATGGGTCAGTTCTTCACATAAGGTGGCCAAAGTATTAGAGTTTCAGCTTCAGCATCAGTCCTTCCAAGAATATTCAGGGTTGGTTTCCTTTAGGATCGACTCATTTGATCTCTTTGCTGTCCAAGAGTTTTGACTTGATTTTGTTTTATTAAGATTCAATGAGATTTTAAAACCCTGTCATTACATGTAATAGCCTCCCATTTTAAAAACTATTATTTTACTTTGATTTTCATAGTATCGGCTACTGTAACCAATTTAACCATGTTAGAAAATTGGTGTACCTGAAAATATTCCTTGGTACATTGCAGACCTCATTCATATCGATGATCATTTAAAAACTGAGCCAATAGATAGGCCACAGTTTAATAACAATATTAGAAGCTTCATGCTTAGCTCAGCTGGTGAAGAGTCCACCTGCAATGCAGGAGACCTGGTCAGGAAGATCCCCTGGAGAAGGGCATGGCAACCCACTGCAGTATTCTTGCCTGGAGAACCCCATGGATGGAGGGGCCTGGTGGGCTACAGTACATGGGGTCGCAAGACACGACGTAGTGCCTAAACCACCACAAATAAGGATAAAACAGTGAAAACAGGCGAAAGGCAGTTTTGCAAAGAGTATAGCTTTGTATTTTCTGTGTCTTTAGAATTTCAGACTGTGGAAAAATAGCTGGAATGTCACAGCTGAATTCAAACATGTTCTCTGCCCTGAGTCTGAAGACAGATCTCGGGTTCCTGCTGGAACCCACGGGCGCCACTCGCCGTCGGCCCCATGCTTCCAGTGGACGGGCCACAGGGAAGGCACCCTGCCCTGCAGTGCAGACAGCTCCTCACATCGGCGTGCTGTCAGCTCACCTGATGGGTGACTTGGGGAGAAGAGTGAGGAAGACATCCGTTAAGGTAATTTGAAATTACCTAAGACTTGGAAAATTAGATTGGGAGTTTGGGGTTGACACGTTCACACTACTGTATTTAAACAGGTAACCTACAAGGGCTACCGTGTAGCAAAAAATAAATAAATAAAAGAAAGCCTAAAGTTTCAGAAGAATCTGAGTTCCTTGAATTCTACTTGAAAGGGAAAAAGATGTGTGTATGCATATCAGAGTGCATGTTATACTTATATGGAAATGGACAGAATGGCATGAAAAGGTTTGCCAAGTGCCTTGGGACACCACAGGTGGAACACACCACCCATGAGTCAGTATTTACTGTGATGGGTATGGTATTCGACATACGTGTGCAAGGGTCCATTAAGCATGCACGTAAGAATTAGGGTGTTTTTCCTAAATTTGAGAATTAACTTGCTGTTTTAATAAATGAAGTCCAGTAAAAATTTTCAAATAGCTTTCTAGTGTTAATAGCATCAAAGGGAGAAGAGACATGGTTCATTTAAAAATCCGAGCGTGGCCTGCAGGAGGTGGTCCGAGCCTGTGAAGCTGGGAACCAGGGGCCGGGCTTCCTGGGTCACCTTCGGGGGCTGCTTCGAGGGGTCCTGCCGGGGACGTGAGCTCACTCAGCAGAGCCACTGCGCAGAGCCGGACCGTCTACTGGGGGAGCCAGAGACTAGGGAAGGAGCCCTGCAAAGCCTGCCAGTGCCGTCACCGGCTCTGGGGCCGGGAGAGCCAGGTGCTGTGGGCCCACAGCATCCACGCCCGGGGCCCAGGGACGGAGCCCGCGGCAGGACCCGGGAGAGCACCGTGGAGAGAGGGAGCGGGAAAGAGACGAGGCTGTGAGAGGCATCGGAGGAAGAAAGGGAAGAGCTGCGTATGAGAAACTGGAACAAAGATCACCCCCGACGTGGCCAAAAGCCAGATCCATGCGTGATGACCTCAGGAGGAGGTCAGTGTTCTCGGACCTCACCCCTGGATGGTCACAAAGCCAGGGCTGGGTTGGCAGCTCCAGAGTACAGGCATGTGTGAGCATGCATGTATGTACACGTGTGTGTGTACACGTGTGTGCATGTGTGTGTGCGGGCACATGTGTGGTTGCCGGCAGCCCCACGAGAAGTCCGGGAGGGAGCGGGAGGAGGAGAGGACGCACTCCCGGGGGCAGGCCTGCTTCCTATCCTGCCCTGACTCACTGCGGAGACAGACTTTTTCCTTTCAGACAGACTTTCTCTGACTCTTGTCAGAGCACGCGGAAGGCGGGCGGGCGGGCCTTACGCACACACCCCTGTGCTTCCTGATGCACACCAGAGCTCCAGCGCATCGGTCTCTATGAACAGACACACCGTGTGTCCTCTTTCTGCAGCTCTCAGGACATCTAAGAATAAAATAGGCACAAACTTCCCAGACAGAGGGCACTGAGGGGGCAAAGCCTCACTGGGAGGGCCAGGGTGACTTGAAGTTGGAGGAAGATGGCCCAGGGGGCTGACGGACGGGAGTACGATGGTGGGTTGGGGACCCCAGGAGCTCGGAGCCTGCAGGAAGGTCTGGGTTTGGGACCGTGGGCCTGGGTGGAGAGTGGGGCGGGGGCCTTGCACCTGACACAGAGCGGGGGCTGCAAAGACCCCTCCCCACCCCCACCTCACACGCCCCCAGGAGCCAGAGGCTCACGGTGGGGGGGGGTGGTCCCCGAGAGGGGCTGCGTCCCTGGGGCGCCTGCTCGGCTGGCAATGTGAAGGTCCTGTGGGCGTTCCAGCCTCGCCCCCTCCAGGTCCCCAGTTTGCTGAGGCTGGAGCACTTTTTACCGGGAAAGACCACCCTAGCCAGGACCCCTGACTGCGATGGCTCCCGGATGGGGGTCTCTCAGCCGGGACCGCGCTTACACAGGCACACCAGTTCAGTTATTTCAATGCACTCCCCAAGCTTCAAGTGTGCAGGAGAACTTCACAGCTGCTTGCAGACATTCGAAGCCTTGTTAGACGCTCTCTCGTAGTCTTCACCCCGGGAAGCTCTGAGGAGGGCGAGCCGGGACCCGGAGCGCGGCGCCGACAGCAGGGGCAGCCCGGCCTGGCAGGGGCGCGGGAGCCGCCTCGGGACACCCTCCCGACGGGCCTGGGACGGGGCCCCTCCCTGTGGCCCTCCGCGGGGCGAAGTCTCACTCCACCGCGAGGAACTTTCTAGCTCCGACAGGAAGTCTGGGTGCAGGTGGGTGACAGGTGAGAGAAAACTATGACAGCCGGGGAAAGCAGAACAGGAGGAAAAGTCTGTGCGAGGGCGGAAGGCGCAGGCCACGGCGCAGGGGCGCGCGCCAGGGCGGAGGTTCGGCCGCGGTCGGAAGTGGAAAGTCAGCGCACAGGTTCTAAACCTGGAGAACTGGAACGCAGCCGCCTAAGTGGCTTATCTGGGGGAAAAAAGTGGAGCTAAACGCCGCCGGAAACCCCTAAAAGAATCGAGGCTCACTCTCTTGCCCGGGAGGGTGGGCGTCGGGGGTCAGTGGAGGTGGCGGGGCTGCTCTCTGTTCAGCCGGCAGCAGGACCTGGCGTCTGGAATCCCAGCGGGTGTGGGTCTGACTGCACGTCGGTAGCAGATGCGCCCGGCGGGGCGGCGGGTGGCCGGGCGCTGGGCTCCAGATCTCCTCCACCACCCACGCACCCAGCAGCAGGCGGCTCCTCAGCGTGGCGGGCAGCCTGGCACCTTCTTTCCAATTGCATTGCCATGGCAGCTACCAGGCTGGATTAATGACGGCTGCCTTCCGCCGCCTAGACTCCCGGGCGGACGAGGAGCTTTGTCCATCATTTATCTGAGGATGTCCTGGTGCTTTGTCAGGAAGACGCAGCAGAAGAATAAATTACATTGGTTGCCAATAAGATCAGAGAGAGGGAAAGCACTCGATGGAGGGAGTCGGTGGTTTTCGGGGTAAAGGGCGCCGGATGAATGCAAAGCGGGGCTGTCTCTGCCGCCGCCGTGTCACCAGACCTTGCCGAGGTGTCCAGGGCCCCCCGCGCACTCCGTGAGACGGACAGCTGCAGCCGCTGGCTCTCTGCACCGCACGCGCGCCAGCCCCTGCACGCTGAGTGGCGGGCTTCCGGAGCATCGTTGTTGATGGTGCCTGAGTGTCTTCTCGATGATCTCACCGACCCAACGTTACTTACAAGATAAAACACGAATCGGAATAATAGCAAGCTGTTTCTATGAAGTCCAAGTTCAGTGCAACTAATAAGTTGCTTGAGAAGTTCTTGCTTGTCTTTAAAGAAAGCAAAGCAGGAGATGTCGGGTGAACTTGGGTCTGGGATGCAGCAAAGACACCAGGAATTACTGTCGGTAACCATGGAGAGGTCTCCACAGGCGGACTGCTGAGACAGTCGTCCCAGGGACACAAGCTGGATGCAGCCCTGCAGGCAGGCCAGAGGCTGGGGTGCCGGGTAGGGCTGAGCTTCCGAAAGCTCTCCCTGCTCCTCTGGGGGGAGAAGCGACTGACTCACTGGCCCTTTCTCTCTTTATCTTTGTTCACTGATGCCTTGATCTCATGCGAAAACTCCTCCTGAAAGAAAACTGGTTATTTCGTTCTAGTGGAAAAACAAGTGTTCCTAAGAGGAAAATTTTCAGTAAGCTGCACACTGCTTATTATGTCTGCATTTATTTTTGTCTGCCCTGGGTCTTCCTTGTGGTGTGCGGGCTTCTCTGGCTATGGTGTACGGGCGCTAGAGAGCGTAGGCTTAGCTGCCCAGTGGTGTGTGGGATCTTAGTTGGCTGACCAGGAATCAAACTCGCATCCGCTACATTGGGAGCACGAATTCTCAACCACTGGACAACCAGGGAGGTCCCTACACACTATTCAAAAGTGGGGCAGAGCACAGCCAAGGACGCGCACGCCTTCCCAGAAGAGAGTGCTTCCCCAGGGCACTGGAATACACGAGTAGGAAAGTAAGGAAAGGAAGAGACCGCACAGGCAGAGGCGTGAGAGCTGCTGTAACGGGTGTCAGCGTGAAGGCCTGGGTTCTTATCTGATAATTGGGCAAAAACCAGCCAGTACGAACTTGAGTTAAGACTGAGGTCTACATAGAAGAATCCGAGGGAAATATTCCGAAGATCCTCTTTTGCAAAACAGTTTTATCTGGATTGTAATTCTGAACCATCACGTTTGTTGTTCAGTCACGAGTCATGTCCAGCTCCTTGTGACCCCATGGACTACAGCACTCCAGGCTTCCCTGTCCTTCACTACCTCCTGGAGCTTGCTCAAACTCATGTCCATCGAGTCAGTGATGCCATCCAACCTTCTCATCCTCTGTCGCCCCTTTCTCTTGCCCTCAGTCTTCCCCAGGATCAGGGTCTTTTCCAAACCGTTACATACTGTATCATCAACACTGATTTTTAAATTGCTTGCTGTACCATATGCTGGGCAGTGCTTTGAATGGTTTTTACTCATGTTGCAGAATAAGATTAGCCTCTGAGTCACAGATGAGAACCAGGGCCCCTGGACCCCCGGGGAGTCCCTACACACGCTGTAAAGGGTGGAGCATGACCGAGAATGTGCGTGTCTTCCCGAGTTTATTCATCTTCATCCTCGGCCTGTCTCCACCTCGCTATCCACCCATCACCTCCTCTCTTCCTTTCTCTATCTATCTACCTGCTGCCTATCTGTCTATCTCTATTTGAGTTGGCCTCAGGAACCAGACATCAAATTGCCACTGTTTGCCGGATCATAGAGTAAGCTAGGGAACTCCAGAAAAACGCCTACCTCTATTTCATCGACTGCGCTAAAACCTTTGACTGTGTGCATCATAATAAACCATGGAAAGCTCTCAAAAAGATGGGAATACCAGAGCATCTTCCCTGTCTCCTGGGGAACCTATATGTGGGTCCAGAAGCAACAGTTAGAACCCTGTATGGAACAAGCGATTGGCTCAAGACTGAGAAAGGAGTCCGGCAGGGCTGCCTGCTGTTGCCCTGTTCACTTAATCTATGCACTGAGCACATCATGAGAAATGCCGGGCTGGATGGGCTACAAGCTGGAACCAAGATAGGCAGGGAAAACATCAGCAACCTCAGATATGCGGATGATGCCCCTCTGACGGCGGAAAGCGAAGGGAACTGAAGCCTCTTGAGGGTGAAGGAGAAGAGTGAGGCAGCTGGCTTAAAGCTAAACGTTAGGAAACTGGAGGTCACGCCCTGCGGCCCCGTTACTCCATGGCAAATAGGAGGAGAAAGTTACAGAGGTCGTGACAGACTTCCTCTTCCTGGGCTCCAGAATCACTGCAGGTGGTGACTGCAGCCGTGAAATCAGAAGACGCTTGTTTCTTGGCAGGAAAGTGGTGACGGTGTGTTGAGAAGAGACATCACTCTGCTGACAAAGGTCCACGTGTCAGGCTGTGGTCTCCCCAGTGATCAAGTGCAGAACCGGTGCCTTCCAGCGCGGTGCTGGAGAGGACTCCCGGGAGCCCCCGGGCAGCAAGGAGACCCAACCAGGCACTCTTAAGGGAAATCGACCCTGAGTATTCATTGGGAGGACTGATGCTGACGCTGAAGCTCCAGTATTGGGTCATCTGTGTGAACAACTGGCTCATTAGAGAAGTCCCTGATGCTGGGAAAGAGTGCGGGCAGAAGGAGAAGAGGGTGTCCGAGGATGAGATGGCTGGATGGCATCACCGATGCAATGGGTGTGAACTCGGGCAAACTTCGGGGCTTGGTGAGGGACATGAAGGCCTGGCATGCTGCAGTCCATGAGATCACAGAGTCAGACGCGACTGGGCTACGAACAACAGTCTTGAAGACAGAGTGATGGGCAAAACAAACATGTCTTTACCTCAGGGAGCTAAATCCTAACAGAAATCAAGATATTAAACACAACTATAGAAATAAGCTTCTGTGTATGGTTGCAAGTAATGGCAATATCTATTAGAAGAGAGTTCAGGCTCTTACATAAGGGAGGGTGCAGCAGGCAGGCACAGCGCTGTCTGGGAAGAGAGGTTATCAGAAAAAGGGGCTTTCTGTTCTGCATCTGTTATGATTTGTCAGTTATGTGAGCCCATCTCTCCATCTTTGAGTAGCTAGAAAAGTTGAATAAAAATACAAACAACTAAAGTTGATTACAGGTCTAGGGAGTTACTGAGACACCTACCGGTTAGACAAAAAAGACACACAATTGTCATGGCGACCCACTCCAGTGCTCTTGCCTGGAGAATCCTAGGGACGGGGGAGCCTGGTGGGCTGCCGTCTCTGGGGTCGCACAGAGTCGGACACGACTGAAGCGACTTAGCAACAGCAGCAGCAGCAGTGTTGAACGACTAGTGGACCTGCTAACGTGTGTCAGCAGATTTGTGTTTTTTCGTTAGTTTACAACTCTCATGGTAGTTCGTTATTACCTTAATTATAGGACTTCCCTGGAGGCTCAGATGGTAAAGAATCAGCCCGCAATGCAGGAGACCTGGGCTCGATCCTGGGGTTGGGAAGATCCCCTGGAGAAGGGAATGGCAACCCACTGCAGTATTCTTGGCTGGAGTAGCCGTGGGCAGAGGTGCCTGGCGGGCTAGAGTCCATGCGGAGGCAAAGATTTGGATGTGACTGAGTGACTAAGCACAGCCCGGCACGTATATAATGTGGGCTTCCCTGGTNGGAAAACATCAGCAACCTCAGATATGCGGATGATGCCCCTCTGACGGCGGAAAGCGAAGGGAACTGAAGCCTCTTGAGGGTGAAGGAGAAGAGTGAGGCAGCTGGCTTAAAGCTAAACGTTAGGAAACTGGAGGTCACGCCCTGCGGCCCCGTTACTCCATGGCAAATAGGAGGAGAAAGTTACAGAGGTCGTGACAGACTTCCTCTTCCTGGGCTCCAGAATCACTGCAGGTGGTGACTGCAGCCGTGAAATCAGAAGACGCTTGTTTCTTGGCAGGAAAGTGGTGACGGTGTGTTGAGAAGAGACATCACTCTGCTGACAAAGGTCCACGTGTCAGGCTGTGGTCTCCCCAGTGATCAAGTGCAGAACCGGTGCCTTCCAGCGCGGTGCTGGAGAGGACTCCCGGGAGCCCCCGGGCAGCAAGGAGACCCAACCAGGCACTCTTAAGGGAAATCGACCCTGAGTATTCATTGGGAGGACTGATGCTGACGCTGAAGCTCCAGTATTGGGTCATCTGTGTGAACAACTGGCTCATTAGAGAAGTCCCTGATGCTGGGAAAGAGTGCGGGCAGAAGGAGAAGAGGGTGTCCGAGGATGAGATGGCTGGATGGCATCACCGATGCAATGGGTGTGAACTCGGGCAAACTTCGGGGCTTGGTGAGGGACATGAAGGCCTGGCATGCTGCAGTCCATGAGATCACAGAGTCAGACGCGACTGGGCTACGAACAACAGTCTTGAAGACAGAGTGATGGGCAAAACAAACATGTCTTTACCTCAGGGAGCTAAATCCTAACAGAAATCAAGATATTAAACACAACTATAGAAATAAGCTTCTGTGTATGGTTGCAAGTAATGGCAATATCTATTAGAAGAGAGTTCAGGCTCTTACATAAGGGAGGGTGCAGCAGGCAGGCACAGCGCTGTCTGGGAAGAGAGGTTATCAGAAAAAGGGGCTTTCTGTTCTGCATCTGTTATGATTTGTCAGTTATGTGAGCCCATCTCTCCATCTTTGAGTAGCTAGAAAAGTTGAATAAAAATACAAACAACTAAAGTTGATTACAGGTCTAGGGAGTTACTGAGACACCTACCGGTTAGACAAAAAAGACACACAATTGTCATGGCGACCCACTCCAGTGCTCTTGCCTGGAGAATCCTAGGGACGGGGGAGCCTGGTGGGCTGCCGTCTCTGGGGTCGCACAGAGTCGGACACGACTGAAGCGACTTAGCAACAGCAGCAGCAGCAGTGTTGAACGACTAGTGGACCTGCTAACGTGTGTCAGCAGATTTGTGTTTTTTCGTTAGTTTACAACTCTCATGGTAGTTCGTTATTACCTTAATTATAGGACTTCCCTGGAGGCTCAGATGGTAAAGAATCAGCCCGCAATGCAGGAGACCTGGGCTCGATCCTGGGGTTGGGAAGATCCCCTGGAGAAGGGAATGGCAACCCACTGCAGTATTCTTGGCTGGAGTAGCCGTGGGCAGAGGTGCCTGGCGGGCTAGAGTCCATGCGGAGGCAAAGATTTGGATGTGACTGAGTGACTAAGCACAGCCCGGCACGTATATAATGTGGGCTTCCCTGGTAGCTCAGCTGGCAAAGAATCTGCCTGCAACGCAGGAGACCCCAGTTCAATTCCTGGGTTGGGAAGACCCCTTGGAGAAGGGATAGGCTACGCATGCCAGTACTGTTGGGCTTCCCTGGTGGCTCAGAGTGAAGAATCCCCCTGCAATGCAGGAGACCTGAGTTTGATCCCTGGGTTGGGAAGATCTCCTGGAGGAGGACATAGCTCCATTGGACCCACTCCAGTATTGCTGCCTGAAGAAGCCCCATGGACAGAGGAGCCTGGCAGACTACATCCATGGGGTCACAAAGAGTCAGACACAGCAGAGTGACTAAGCGCGGCACACAGACACCTCTAGAGCATAAGGGTCCTTGACCACAGGGCCAGAGAATGGAGTGGGGCTCGCCCCCAGCGCCACGTTCCCCCAACGCGGGTTCTGATATGGGACGGCACTCAGAATCGGGAAGGATGTGCAGAACTCTCAACACTCTCCTCGGCCGGAGATAAAAACTGAAGTTCGGGTCAGGTTGCTCCCACGTCTGTTAGCGGCACATATGTATTTACAGCTGCTGAATCCTCCTGGTGCAGTGGCCCCTTTATCAAGCCCGAGTGAGCCTCGGGGTCTCTAATCAAGCTCTTGGAGAGAAACCCCTCCTGTCTGATGTCTCCAGGGCCAATACGGCTTTTGTGTGCTTTTCCCCCTAATCTTTTGCTTTCAGTTACTTTATGTTCAAGTATTTAAAGTTCATCTCTGATAGAGTGTCATTGGCTCTCATTTTTTTTTTAATTTTTGTTTGCTTTTTGTTTTTGGCTGTGCTGGGTCTCTGTTGCTGCCTGGGGGGCTCTCTCTAGTGGCTGAGAGTGGGGGCTACTCTCCAGCTGCGCTTCCTTCGTCCTGGCGTCACTTGTGGGGCACAGGGCCCGCGGGGGCACAGGTTTCAGCAGCTGCAGCTCACAGGCTCGGCCGCTGGTGGGCTCTAGAGACAGGCTCAATAGTTGCGGTGCACAGGCTTAGTTGCTCCAAGGCAGGTGGAATCTTCCTGGCCCAGGGATCGAACTGGTGTCTCCTGCATTGCAAGGCAAATTCTTAACCCCTGGACCACCAGGGAAGCCCAGCTCTTGCTTTATTGTCCTGTCTGACAATCTTTGCCTTCACTGAAGTGTTTCAAGCTGTGGTTTTCCCAGTAGTCATCTATGGATGTGAGAGTTGGACCATAAAGAAAGCTGAGCACTGAAGAATTAATGCTTTTGAACTGTGGTGCTGGAGAAGACTCTGGAGAGTCCCTTGACCAGCAAGGAGATCCAACCAGTCCATCCTAAAGGAGATCAGTCCTGAATATTCATTGGAAGGACTGATGCTGAAGCTGAAACGCCAGTGCTTTGGCCACCTTATGTGAAGAACTGACCCATTAGAAAAGACGCTGATGCTGGGAAAGATTGAAGGCAGGAGGAGAAGGGGATGACAGAGGATGAGATGATTGGATGGTATCACTGACTCAATGGGTATGAGTTTGAGTAGGCTCTGGGAGTTGGTGAAGGACAGGGAAGCCTGGGATGCTGCAGTCCATGGGGTTGCAAAGAGTCAGACATACCTGAGTGACTGAAGTGAACTGGAGAGTTTAGTCCATTCGCATTTAATGTACTTATGCATCTGGTGGCACTGAGGTCTGCTTTTTGCTACTTGCTGTTTATTTGTCCCACCTGTTTCACTCTTTCTGTCCCTCTTTTCTGACCTTCTTTAGTGTTAATCAGACACTTTCCAGTCCTGGTGGTGGTCATGAAAATACACCTTTCAGATCTCTAAGTGCAGACAGCCCTGCTGCAACGCGAGTGCTTCAGTGGGTTTGTGAGACGGCCACGCTCCCACAGCCAGGTCCCAGTCGGGAGTGTGCAGCCCAGCCCTGTGAGACGTGGGGCCTCCCTGGGGGGTCACTTTTCCTTGAGGACCCCATTGGCCGTATCACACTGTGAGCCCACATCACAATCTCAGCCTCCTACGCTTCCTTTCTCCCCTCCCTCTCCTTTGGGAGGGAGTCTGCAGCATGATCTGACCCGAATTCCCCGTGGGCATATTCTCCTAGAAGTCTCTCAGATATCCCGAATTCCCTGTGGGCATCTTCTAGAAGTCTCTCAGATACCCCAAATTCCCATACCCTGAATTCCCTGTGGGCATCTTCTCCTGGAAGTCTCTCCATGCCCTGAATTCCCCTTGGGCATCTTCTCCTGGAAGGCTCTCAGATATCTAATCCCATCTTTGTGTTTGCTCCTTGGAGAGCACACTAATATGATTTATTTTAATGCCTTTATTGACTTCCTAGCTGAGTCTCTGCATTGGTACTTAGACATTGCCTTGGAGATTACAACATGCATCTTAAACTGAACCCACTCTGCTTACAGTTGATATTCAGTTACTTCAGGGAAAATGTGGAATCCTTATAATCAAACGAAGAAGTGAAACTCAAGGTGATACATGAAGGACAGATAAAATTTAGCAAAGAGAAAGGAAGGGTAGAAAGAACTTTCCAAGAAAACGTTATATTGAATAATAAGCAATTGCCTGGAACAGGACGGGTGAGGAGAAGGGTGGCCTCAGAAGGGCTGGAGGTGAGGCAAGAACTAGCCTGTGGGGAGCACCTAAAAAGCGCCCCAAGCCCCACGCGATTCCCCCGAATCTCCAGAGAAACCATGCCAGGAGAGGGTCCCTACTGCTTGCAGCTTACAGAGAAACAGAGGCTCGCCCACGTTCTCAACATGAGGAGGCTAAGGGCTGGGGTTACAGCTGGCCCGGGTGAGGCAAAAGGCAGCTGGCCGAGGTTGGCCTCTGGGGGGCAGGGGCTGACCCGGGCGCCATGAAGTAGGACACGGGGTTAAGGCCGTTTTACTTTGCAGCCACTGTCATCAAACGCCTTCCTAACCTCGCTCGGCCCAGGTGAGACTGACCTGTGGCCCCTGCCGCCTCCCGCTGCCCGTGGAGGTGTGGCCTCCACCACCAGGCTCTGGACTGGGGGCCTCCCCCTCGTCCACCCTCTGCCCCCACCTGCACCCCGATGCCCCTGGCCTGCCCTCTCTCCGTGGCCCAGCCCTGTCCTTGGGTTTGGTCCAGAGGCAGTGAGCACGCCGGCACCTGTCCTCAGCACCCTCGTGGAAGGAGGAGCCTGCGTCCTGAGAGGTGATGCTCCTGAGACAGGACGCTGAGGCCACACGGGGGCTGAGGGCAGCCCGGGGGCTGGACCAGGCTGTCAGCACCGCGGAGCTGGAGAGACA
>SJYH01007272.1:167593-177852 GCA_006408735.1 Sylvicapra grimmia | reverse complement strand
CTGACAGAACATGGTCCACTGGAGAAGGGAATGGCAAGTCACTTCAGTATTCTTGCCTTGAGAACCCCATGAACAGTATGAACAGGCAAAATGATAGGATACCAAAAGAGGAACTCCCCAGGTCATTAGGTGCCCAATATGCTACTGGAGATCAGTGGAGAAATAAGTCCAGAAAGAATGAAGGGATGGAGCCAAAGCAAAAACAATACCCAGTTGTGCATGTGACTGGTGATAGAAGCAAGATCCGATGCTGTAAAGAGCAATATTGCATAGGAACCTGGAAAGTCAGGTCCATGAATCAAAGTAAATTGGAAGTGGTCAAACAAGAGATGACAAGGGTGAACGTCGACATTCTAGGAATCAGCAAACTAAAATGGACTGGAATGGGTGAATTTAACTCAGATGACCACTCCCTCAGAAGAAATGGAGTAGCCATCATGGTCAACAAAAGAGTCCGAAATGCAATACTTGGATTATCATTCATAGTTGTAAATATATGCAGCACCTTTGAAAAGTCAGAGTTGTCCTTAGTCCCCGATATTAAGAGATAGTCTGTTCTTTGAGTTAACTGATAATCTTGGCCTTTTAAACTTGTTTCTATTTTAATTTAAAAAAAAAAAATTTTTTTTTTTTGAGGCCCACTAGTGGCACTTGTCAATTCCTGTTTTCTTGTTTAGATAGTGACTTAAGGCCTCAACCTCATGATTTAACCAGCTTAAGTTCTGGTTTTGAAGGTAATTATTTGTGAAATTCTGAGGTTGTTAAAAGGAAGAATCTTGGAGGATCTGATGGGATACAGAAGAGAATTTTGACCTACAGGAGTAAAACATACGTTCAGTTTTTCGAGAGATTAGCAGTCATGTTGATGACTCTCTATTGAGTTTTAGAGAGGAGAGACTAAAGGAGAGGAGATTAAAGTGGATTAATTCTGGGTAATCATAGGAAAACTGGAATGAAATACTCATTTTGGAAGAGGGGGTTACCTGCCTTCTGTGTTCCAGTTACTTTGCTAAATGCTGAAATGCTGACCTCATTTAGTTTTTGTAACATCCTGGACAGAGGGTTGTTTTTTTCTTTTTTTACACATCAAATAATTGCAACTTTGGTTTGACTTTCTAGGGTGACACAGTGAGTATGTTGCTCATACACCCTTCAAGCCCAGAGTTCTCTGACTCTGGAGCTTGTGAGTAGTTTCCATTCTCCATTCTTTTCATATAACTCCGTTCTGCCCCTGAAGCTGTACAGGAACTCAGTAACAGATTGGGGATTAATATGTATGGCTCCTAAGTGCTGTCATACCTGTGAACTTTAGACTCTGAGATCCAGAGACCACTGTGAAAGGCAGAAGAACTAGAGTGATGGAAACTCCACATGCCCCTTCTAAATGTAAGCACTCTGTTTTAGAATCCAGGTTCTAGGGTGGCTGATCACTTCCTAATCCCTGGAATTTAGACTAGTGATTGGTATTAATTAGAAGCTTGATAAACAATCATCAGATGAATAATGAGAGAACGCCTGTAAGATAGGCTGGCCCTGTGTGATAAATAGAGGCTGAGACAAGCAAGAAGTCCTGGCAGGACAGGAGGAAGGTACCTGGGAACAACCATTCTGTATCTTCTGAGCATGATTTTAGTTTCTTGGAGAAGTGGTCAGTGCATTGTAATGTAGGGTCCACTGGGATAACAGCCCTAGATAGAGGCATCGAGGGGCATGTGAACTAGAACTGGGTCTGGAGAGCGGAGCATCAGTGTCCAGGGCCACATCATTGTGGGCAGAAATAAATGTCCAGTGGATTGAGCTGCTTAATTAGAGCTAAGACTTTCTCTGTGCTTAGAGATTACATTCAGATCCAAAGCTGCCAATTATGCAAATGATGGATGCAAGGGCAGGAAGGCAAGCTGGCATTGGAAGGCCCTCTTTATTTATTCCTCTGTGTGTCAGAAAAAATGAGTTATGTGGGAATGTTCAGTGTTTTGTTTGTTCAACACTGTCTTATGTTCCCTTGAGATCAAAGCAAATGTAATTGATGTCCAGTAAACTCTTTCTAATGTGACTGTAGGTTAAAGCTGTATATTCATTTACTTTTATAATATGATTGTATCTTATTGCAAATATTTTAGAAATATTAGTGTGTTCACCCATTATTAGTCTTCATTGTCATTGATTATAATGATTCATTACGTGAGTGTAGCCTAATTTAGTAAATTGCCATACTATTAAACCTTTAGTTTTTTTCCCCCATACTCTAATAAGTAATGCTAAAGTAGAATTCATGGATGTAGAGCCTATTTCATTTTTGAACTGTTTCTCAAGGTAGAATCCCAGAGCATACTTTCAGGGCCAAAGACTTTAAACTTTTATTTTTTGGGTAACTCTTGATGAAGGTGAAGGTGAAGGTGAAGTCGCTCAGTCGTGTCCGACTCTTTGCGACCCCGTGGACTGTAACCTACTAGGCTTCTCTGTCCATGGGATTCTCCAGGCAAGAATACTGGAGTAGATTGCCATTTCTTTCCCCAGGGAATCTTCCCAACCCAGGGATCGAACCCAGGTCTCCCACATTGGAGGCAGATGCTTTAACCTCTGAGCCACCAGGGAAGCCCAACTCTTGATGACTGTTCCCTATTTCCTTTCTAAAAGAACTGACTAGTTTACAGTGACAGCAGAAATGAGCAAGGGGCCAAGATTTACTATACCTTGACTTGAATGTTTGATGTTAATCATTTTTAATCAATAGTCATAAAATACTTTAATTTTAATTTATATTTATTTGATGACTAGTGAGGTATCAAATATATTTCCTATTTTTGTATATTGTGTTGCTTTTTTCCAAATTGTCCCTGATTATATCTTTTACTTTTAGAATATTTGATATGAAAAGAAAGCAATTTTATGTTTATTGTGAATGATCTGGCATAGAATGTCATCTTGTGAGGGAGAATAAATTGTAGCATTTCATTGTAATGGGACTGAATGTTCAAAGAACAGAAGCCTTGAATCAGTGCTGATGTGCTACTCTGGTCGTGTCAGGCAGTGTTGAATGGTTGATCAATTTAAAAAATTTTTTCAATAACTCTGCGGGCAGATGCTATCTTCATTGTAAATTTGAGCCAGCAGCTATGAAAAAGGTAGTATAAGAGGGACTTTCATTCTGTCTAAAAGCTGTATTGCTCCCATATTTTTTTGTGTGTGTGCTCGCTTTGCCCTTCCCCCTCATTTATAATATCATTGGAAAGGACATCAATTACAAATATGTTCTGCATAAGAGTCAGCTGCTTGTAAAAACTTTTACCTCTGGAAGAAATTTTTCCTGGAAGGTGATATGTTATTAACTTTAAATAGGAATTAATAATAAGATGTTTTTTCTTTTGACTCTGCTGGCAGTAGCTATCCCAAGGGATGAAGCTTGGGTATGGGATGTATTGAGAGGTGAGGTAGGTGTATTTAGAGAATGAAATGAAACACTTAGCAGGAAAGACAGATTGGGGTGTAAAATCATAACTGGGTGCACAGAGCAGAGAGCTGGCTGCCTGTGACCCAGCTTTAGGGCTTTGAGACATAGCAGTGCATATGAGGGGAAGCCCTGGTGGCTCAGTGGTAAAGAATCCACCTGCCCATGTAGGAGACGCAGGAGACGTGTGTTCGATCCCTGGGTGGGGAAGAACCCCTGGAGAAGGACATGGCAACCCACTCCCGTATTCTTGCCTAGAGAATCTCATGGACAAAGGAGCCTGGTGGGTTTCAGTCCATGGCGTCGCAAAGAGCTGGACACGACTGAGTTACTGAACACACACACAGCACAGTGCGAATGAGGTGGCAGGATGCCAGAGACAAACATTTCCTATTTCAAAACTCTGTCCCCAGCCAGGCCTACATCCCACAAAGAGGAAGGAAACTTTCTTCTACCTTCATTGCACCTACTGTTCCCTGAGGTCATAGCCATCAAGAAGTAATGTTCATTGCTATTGTGGTTTGTAACTATTTTTAATACTGTCTCTCTGAATAAATATGCAAGGTGTGTCACATAGCCAATTACAAAAATAAAGTTGTGGCATATGACTTAACTTGTAACTTGGGGACTAAAGGGAGATTTTAATTTTTATTTATTTTAAAAATTTTAGTATTAATTTTTCAGCTGTGCTGAGTCTTCATTTCTGCACATGGGCTTTCTCTTATTGCAGCCAGTGGGGTTTACTTTGTTACAATGCACAGGCTTCTCATTGTGGTGGCTTCTCTTGTTGCCGAGCATGGGCTCTAGGGTGCGTGGGCTTCAATAGTTGTACCTCCTGGACTCTAGAGCACAGAATCAGTAGTTGTGGTGCTGCATGTGGAATCTCCCCAGACCGGGGATGGAACCCATGTCTATAGTATTGGCAAGCAGACTCTTAACCACTGGAAAGAAAGTAAAAGTGAAGTTGCTCAGTTGTGTCCAACTCTGCAACCCCATGGACTGTAGCCAACTAGGCTCTTTGGTCCATGGAATTTTCCAGACAAGAGTACTGGAGTGGGTTGCCATTTCCTTCTTCAGGGGATCTTCCCGACCCAGCTATCAAACCCGGGTCTCCCGCATTGCAGGCAGACAGACACTTTACCATCTGAGCCACCAGGGGAACTACCTTAACCACTACCTTAGCTACTGGACAACCAGGGAAATCCCAGATTTTAGAAGAGGTATGCTAATGAAAGTTATAGGTTATATTTCTTAATGAGGCTTTTTTAGTCTAACAACATACAGCTTCTTTAACTTTGGGGATAATTTCTACCCTCTGCTCATGCCCTTTGGATAGCTGTTTTCCTTGTTTTCACATTATTCCTGGCATACAAGGCCCTGGCACTTTAAACAAACTGATTCTTCTGATATGGTTATAAGATGGTTGCAAAATTAACACAAATTTGCTTTTTGGCAGTGCACTAACTGTAATGTTAACAGTTACTGAGCTGTAAACATCATTCTCAGACATCTGGAAATCTTACATCTATGGAATAATCAGACCCTGTGGTAGTGTCTTCTAAAAAGCATCCCTTAAAGGCTCATGATTTAAAAGATTTACTACATAAATTATTTCACTCTATAGAGTAGGTGCTCAAGCCAAAAATAAACTGCATAGCCAAGCAGAAGGCGTGTACTTGTCTAAGCAAGACATCTTATATGTAATTTGGCTTGTCAGATAATGTGAAGTAGGATGGAAGCTTCTTACTTTAAAATGTGCAGCTGGTGTAAGATGTCATATGGGTGCTTACTGTTTGGCTTGGGTGTGTTCCATGTCTGATGTTCCACTTGTCTTCAGGAATCAGTGGTAGCTTTCCCCCTACTTCTTTGTTCTTTACAGAAAACATCTCCACAATATAAGATGTTTAGGCTCTGTGTGTCTCCATATATTGGAAATCAATATATCTAGATGGAAAATTTTTTTTCTGCTCAACAAAATGATAGCATATGAAGTTAAGTTTATTTAATCGGCTATCATGTTCCTCTGAGTGCTTAAAGAGATGCTATTCATATGAACAAGAAGAGGAACGTGTAGAACCTCTTGAGGCTCTACAAAACACTAGCTTGAGAAAGACTAAAGGTCTTTTAACCTTACGATACTCAGAGGACAGGCCAAACTGTGGTAGTCCCTAGTGAGTGTGGTAGTCACTAAATAAACAGCTCCCCTTACAGTTGTGAGATTGGCTAGAATTCTGGAGATACAGGAAGGCATTTCTTTCTTTGGCTGAACTGGGTCTTAGTTGTGGCAGGTAGGATCTTCGTTGCTGTGTACAGGATTCTCTAATTGCGACACACAGGCATTTCTCTAGTTGTGACTCACAGGCTCAGTTGTTGCTAGGTGGCATGTGGGACCTTAGTTCTCAGACCCGGGATTGAACCCATACCTCCTGCATTGGAAGGTGGATTCTTAACCACTTCACCACCAGGAAAGTTCCCAGAAACGCATTTCTTTACTTGCTTCTCCCTGACTTTCATTAGAATGTGACTGTTTAAATGGTACAGATTTATTATTGAAATTTTAGAAAATAGAAATCAAAAGAAGAAAGTAGAAAAGCCTCCATACTACTGTTAACCAGAGGTAATCCCAAATAACAGTTGTGGACTATTCCTCTAGTACTGTCTTTGTGATAATGTATATGTGTGTGTACAAAAAGGGGACTGTTTAAAAATTAGATTTTTTTACACTGAATATATTATGAACAAATGTCCTTGTCATTAACTATTCATCTCTTTTAATTCAGTGGGCCCTCCATATCTTCAGGTTCCACATCTGCTGATTCAACCAACCACAAGTTAAAAATTTGAAAAAAAAAAACAAAACCAATTTCAGGAAGTTCTAAGAAGCTTTCTGCTGGCAGCTACTCACATAGCATTTCAGTGAGATGTTGTTGCCTGTCAAGTGCCTGACGTAGTAATTACTCAGTAAATGGAAGCAACTGCAAGAATGCAATTGAAGTGATTGTCATCTTTATTGTTGTTGTGGTTGTATCCTATATTTTTGCAGCACTATGGACTATAGTCTGCCAGGCTCTCCTGTCCATGGGATTTCCCAGGCAAGAATAATAGAATATGTTACCATTTCCTTCTCCAGGGGATTTTCCCAGTCCAGGGATCAAACCCACGTCCCCTGCATTGGCAGGCAGATTCTTTACCACTGAGCTACCAGGGAAGCCCTTTGTCTTTATTTTACCAAAAAGAGCAGTGTTGCAGATTTAGAAATTAGACAAGCACTTCATACTTACAGATGGGTATGAAGGTAGTGGAAAGAACACTAGACCAAAGAGTTAGTGAATTTGAATATATTCCTATTCCCAGATGCTGCAGAGATAGAGACCCTGTCTGCCACTGCAGGAGATGCAAGTTCGATTCCTGAGTTGGGAAGATCCCCTGTAGGAGGAAATGGCAACTCACTCCAGTATTCTTGCCTGGAAAATCCCATTGACAAAGAAGACTGGCTGGCTACAGTCCATGGGATTACAAAGAGACGTGATTTGTTGACTAAGCAGTTACAGCATGCACTAGCTCTCTTCTGACAGGCTGTGGAACTTGGTCAGATCTTTTGGCCTCTCTAGGATTAAGTTTCTTCATCAGACAAATTAGGAGGGTTGATTTGACTTGATCTCAAAGCATCCAGCTCAGAGACAGCCAGCTGTTTGATTCCCATTGTGGGTTATGGCATTTGTAAGTTGAGTGTGTTTGGTTTGGTTGGTTTTTTAGAGGGTCACAGAGTAATATGGACAGTTGGTGTGGCCTCAACTGCTTTCCTATTTTCATCATAAGTGACTGATGGTCAGCAGGGATCATGTTAGTAAACCTGAGCCAATTGTTATTAATAATTGTTTTTGAAGCTGTATATGATTAGTTTGATAACTATGAGCTATTGAAGTTTTAGTTGTCCAACTCTTTGCGATCCCATGGACTGCAGATGCCAGGCCTCCCTGTCCATTGCCAACTCCCAGAGTCCGCTCAAACTCATGTCCATTGAGTCGGTGATGCCATGCAACCATCTCATCCTGTGTCGTCCCCTTCCCTTCCCGCCTTCAGTCTTTCCCAGCATCAGGGTCTTTTCAAAAGAGTCGGCTCTTCGCATCAGATGCACAAAGTATTGGAGTTTCAGGTTCAACATCAGTCCTTCCAATGAATATTCATGACTGATTACTTTTAGGATGAACTGGTTGGATCTCTTTGCTGTCCAATGGACTCTCAAGAGTCTTCTCCAACACCATAGTTGAAAAGCATCAATTCTTCGGCACTCCGCTTTCTTTATAGTCCAACTCTCCCATCCAAACATGACTACTGGAAAAACCATAGCCTTGACTAGATGGACCTTTGTTCGCAAAGTAATGTCTCTGCTTTTTAATATGCTGTCTAAGTTGGTCATAACTTTCCTTCCAAGGAGTAAGCGTCTTTTAATTTCATGGCTGCAATCACCATCTGCAGTGATTTTTGAAGCCCCCCAAAAATAAAGTCAGCCACTGTTTCCACTGTTTCCCGATTTGCCATGAAGTGATGGGACCAGATGCCATGATCTTAGTTTTCTGAATGTTGAGCTTTAAGCCAACTTGTTTATTCTCCTCTTTCACTTTCATCAAGAGGCTCTTTAGTTCTTCACTTTTGCCATAAGGGTGGTATCATCTGCATATCTGAGGTTATTGATATTTCTCCCAGCAATCTTGATTCCAGCTTGTGCTTCATCCAGCCNTCTCAGTTTCTTTGCATTGATCAATGAGGAAGGCTTTCTTATCTCTCCTTGCTATTCTTTGGAACTCTGCATTCAAATGGGTCTATGTTTCCTTTTCTCCTTTGATTTTTGCTGCTCTATTGAAGTTTGCTGCTGCTGCTGCTGCTAAGTCGCTTCAGTTGTGTCCGACTCTGTGCGACCCCATAGATGGCAGCCCACCAGGCTCCCCCGTCCCTGGGATTCTCCAGGCAAGAACACTGGAGCGGGTTGCCATTTCCTTCTCCAATGCATGAAAGTGAAAAGGGAAAGTGAAGTCGCTCAGTCGTGTTCGACTCTTTGCGACCCCATGGACTGCAGCTCACCAGGCTCCTCCGTCCATGGGATTTTCCAGGCAAGAGTACTGGAGTGGGGTGCCATTGCCTTCTCCGCTATTGAAGTTTAGTCCTAGTAAAATTGTCTCATAAAACTGAGGCAGTTTGAAGGATTTATTGATAAAAGGAAAATATATAAATTTATTTTCTACATTTTACTAACATTTATGGTGTGTATTGCCACCATAATAATTACATGTGAATTTGTAGCCATGTGGGCAACAATTAAGGTACCTTTTATATCCCTGGCCTACATGACTTGTTGTATCCTTTCCAGATCTGGGATTCAACAGTTTTGAGTTTCAGTCTCCTGTTGGATAGATCTCGACTTGGTAGTCATGAAGTTGAAATTGGGGAAGCAAAATAAGTTTTAAAAGTCTACTATAGCTGCCTTTTTTTGTATAGATGTATGTATAAATGTGAGAGGGTATGTACAGGTTACCATGTGTGTTTGTGTGTTCAGTTGCATCTGACTCTTTGCAATCCCATGGACTGTAGCCTGCCGGGCTCCTTGCACCATGGGATTTTCCCAGCAAGAATACTGGAGTGGATTGCCATTTCCTCTTCCAGGGGATCTTCCCAACCCAGGGATCCAACTTGCATCTCCTGCATTGGCAGCTGGATTCTTTACCACTGAGCCACCTGCGAAACCTGTATGTTAGCATAGTATCAACCAGTTGCTGATTTTTTTTTCATTTAAGACTATATCTTAGAAATTGTCCTATTCATATAGCTTTCTCATTAATGTATACAGAGTGTTTCATTGAATGGATGAACACCAGTGTTTAACCAATCTCCTTATGGTGGGCATTTAGGCTTTTTTATAACTTCTGCTATTACCCATAATAATACTGTAATGAATGTTGTGTGTATGTGTGAGCTTTTGTGCTTATGTTAGTGTATCTATGCTTCCCTGGTGGCTCAGATGGTAAAACATCTGTCTGCAATGTGGGAGACCCGGGTTCGATCCCTGGGTCGAGAAGATCCCCTGGAGAAGGAAATGGCAACCCAATCCAGTACTCTTGCCTGGAAAATTCCGTGGACAGAGGGGCCTGGTGGACTATAGTCCACGGGGTCGCAAAGAGTTGGACACGACTGAGCAACTTCACTTTCTTTCTTCAGTGTATCTGTAGGTTAAATTGCTGTATTGGAGGATATGTACATTTGTAATTTTGGTTAAATAGACAAATTGCTCTTCATGGAGATTGAACCAGTGTACACACCCACCAGTAATGTGTGGGTGAACTTGCTTCTGCTTGCCTGCTTTCCTCCTCAAGGATTCCTATCTTTCTGTATTACAAAGCAGTTTGCATTATACTATATTACACTATGTTGTCTCTGGGAAAATGCTGATTAGATGGGTGATCATTACCATTTTTACAAGTTTCACAGAGATTGAATTGCACACAGAAGACCACTTTCTTAATATATGTATTTGCTGAATTAAATGGCCATGCAGTTAAGCATCATGTAATGTACTTTACATTGCTTCAGAGCATAATTATACCAGTGTAGAAAAACTCCAGCTTGCAAATTGTCAGCCTTCCATGGAGATTCATTGCCATAACATAATGAAGCACACTATCCATATTATATAAAAGATTTGAGTATAAACAGAGTATTTGTACTTTATTTCTCCTATTCAGAAAGAAAAGGCATTATCACCAGATACTGTTTTCATAATTTTCAGAGAAAAGTTATTTAGTTGGTGGAGTTGAAT